>CM076848.1:57444519-57733552 GCA_039519185.1 Astragalus membranaceus | reverse complement strand
CCACAATAATAGAACAAATCAGAACCAGATTTTACTTACCTCTTGATCGAACTTCGAATTAGTCGGGGTCTCTTTCCTCCGAACACCAAAGCCTGCACTAAACAAAAACAAGATTGTAGAAATTGAGAATTATTGAAATTTATCCCTTTTCAATATTCAACGTGAACACGTAAAGAATTCAATCTCTCAATTCTCTTTCAAAACCTTGTTTTCTCACTCTTCAATTTCCTGTCTAATGCTACGCTATTGTTTAGAAATATAGAGATGATACCTCTTTTTTTGGTCAAAAATAAAGATGACGCCTTGATTAAAAGGGGGTTCCATGTTTTTACCCCCACCCTTAAACATCATACCCCACGTTATTTTTTATTCCCAGATTGCCCCTGATAATTTTTACCTAACGGACTTACCTAATTTAATGGTAAATCTGTTTTGGGAAAAAAACCAAAACGGATTTATCATTTAATCAGATAAATCCATTTTTTAAAAAATTGTATAACGGAATTAAGTTAAAAAAAACATAAATCCGTTAAGTAAATTTAAAACAACGGATTTACATCAGAGAAACTTAAATCCGTTTTGTTATTTTACTGTAACGGATTTTTCTATTTATCAGATAAATCCGTTTTGAAAAAAAAACCAAAACGGATTTATCTGATAAGTAGATAAATCCGTTGTCATAAGTTTTTTTAAAAATAAACGGTTAGGATTCCACGGACATTTTTTATCAACGGCCCCAACAACAATATACGTTAATCAGTAGCCATACAAATAAACCATTATCCATCTAATAAATAAAAAAACAACAAACAACAATATAAATAAACTGTCAAATAAACCGTCATCCCAAAACTAATCACAAGGTGATATCAAACTCTCAACGTAGACATTTGGCACCAAACACCCACCGTCTCTTTGTGAAGCACCAATGTTTTGAATATGTTGAATTTCTAGAGTCTTGAAAGTACCACCACTAAAATTGTAAACAATCAATGTTGACCAAAGCTCTAATAACACCTCTTCACCCTCAGAAACATAAAGTGCTCTAGCATTTTGATATCGATTGTTACCGAATTGAGTAGCAAAAACTGTGGGCACACTGAACAGTTTGGTCCAAGACTCCTTAATACCATACTCCTTCATGAACAACCTCTTCACAATGAGTAAGGATGGACAAGCAATCTCTCAACACACTCAATGATATAGTATCGAAAACCACCTCTCCATAGTCCGGCTGCAATACCTGTTCATAAGACTCGTTCCCCAGATGAAGAGAAACAATGACCTGTTGACCACCAGTATCGTATGACATCCAATTAAAAGCTCCATTGATGAATAATCGGAATACATGAAAAGGGAAAGGGAATCCTTGATAAGGGAACTTCAGATCAATCTTTTTCCAAATATTGGTACCCAATGTATAAACCTTAACTTCTGCATCAAAACAGCCTACACTCATCATAACATTTATGGCAATAAACAACAACGACCTTGTATTCATTATTGAAATGATAATATCCAAAGCCATATACTGTGAAGCTTACACTCTCTGGATGTGGATTTTCTAAGTCCGGCAGTAGGTTGAATTTTCTTATGGAAGGGTTCCATAAAAGAGCAAAATTGTTATCGATGGCAATAAAAATGATGCCATCACAAGACCCAACAAGGCGATGGTAGGGATTCTGGTTGTTCAGAGGGTGTTGAAGCTGCATCACGGGGTCAGTGGTCGTCGTTGTGAAGACGGAGGAGAGGGGGTAATCCATGAGACCGGGAGTGATGAGGTGATGGCGTTGGATTGACACGTGAAGGTGTTTCTTGGAGAATCGGTTATTACAAGAGATTAGGAATAACCAATCCTTACAGACACACTTGAGTTGCATGAGGTACTTGACGGGGAGCCTACTCAGGATTTGCTCTAACCAATCCTTACAGACACTTGAGTTGCATGAGATGGGCGCAATAGGAGCCGTGACGATCCACCAGCCTGTAAATATAAACTAAAAGAAATTAAAAAAATTAATAATTAACTGCGGATTTAAGATAAATCCGTTAGTTAATTTTTGGAAAAAATTGAACTACGGATTTACCATAAATCCGTTAGGCATTTTATGGAAAATCTTCAACTACGGATTTACATAAATCCATCTGGAAGATTCAACTTTAACTGTGGATTTATGTAAATCCGTTTTGAAATTTAAAAAAAAAACGGATTTATGTCAATCCGTTTTGGAAAAAACTGTAAACGAATTTATGTATTTCCTACGTGGCGGATTTACGTAATTCCGTTTTGTCAATTTTTTGGACTTGCTTTTGTCTAGAATGGAAGTAAGTGAATAATGAGGAAGGAAATTAGGTTTTTGTTAAGGTTGGAGGGTATTTTACAGTGGTTGTGGCCTGCGGGGGTATGATGTATAGTGGTGGGGGTATGAAAAATGAAAACCTTAAAAGGAGATCCCACTTGCTCTCAAGCCCAATAATAAATTAAGGCCCACTATAAACGGCCCAATGTGCCTTTAAATGATTTGTGAGGCACAACCCCTCAAAATGAACATTTAGGCCATGTGTGCACTTGCACCCCCTATAATTTAAATTTGTAACTTAACCCTTTATATTTTATTTTGACCATTTTCAATTTAAAATTAAGGGTGCATAATTTTAAATTGAAAATGGACAAAATAAAATATAAAGGGTTAATTGACAAATAAACTCTTGACCCATTTCGCTTGCCGTTTATATCTTTGGATGCATACCACGTAAATCTCTCTCTCTCTCTCATAAATTTTTAAGTTTATGAACAATTTTATGTTATTTTGTATAGGAATGTTCATCAAATATTTGTATCCATGTATGCCATAATTTTCAATTTTAAAAAAGAAATAGAGAATTTGATTACTATAATTTTTGGTGCATAAAATCTATTAATGTCTAATATATATATATATATATATATATATATATATATATATATATATATATATATATATATATATATATACTATTTTAATAATGTGTATATTTATACACTCAAAATTAGAGTAATGGAGCTCTCTATTTCTTTTAAAAAATGGAGAGGATCTCAACCCGACTATGTATGTGTTATCTTTAGAGGAAAATTAGAGAATTTTTTAAATGTATTCCTACCTTTATTTTGGGTGCTCTTTGAGCTGATTTGTCTTGTATTTCTTTACCCATAATTTTAGTTTGAGCCATTGGCTCTCTTTTCTCGGGAACAATTGAGATAAACGTAATGCAAACAACATATATCACCTTGCTATTTTCACTAGATTTGGATCCCTTATAAAAATTTCACATGAGAGGGTCAATTATACATGGAGATTTTGCCCTTGAAATCTACTTGTAAAAATTTAGGAAGGGGGTATTGAAGTTATGATTCAAAACCCTAGAGTTGTAACTAACTTAGTGCTAACGGCTAATATTAGCAACAAAATTAAATAGTCGTTAGAGGCATACAGTCCAATCCATTACAAATGTGGTTGCAACTAACATTTAGTCCTAACAACCACTAACAAACTTTTGTATATGTGTACATTAGCTTTCAGAAATAATACAAGTCTTACATTTTTACTTTCATCTAAGTTCTAATACTCCATGTGTTCTTTCCCTCGTGTGTGTGAAAACCTTCTTGTTCAAGCCTTTGTATGTTAGGCATGTACCTCGCAACTATAGGAAAAACTGAGTTAGGGTTTCTTCCAAAGAGCGAAGAGTAAACGAATGAGAGAGTAGCAAATAGAGGAAGAAGAAGATACGAACTTATTTCGTAGTTCTGCAAGCCTCTTTGAGTTTCCAATTTCACTTACAGCACATTCGCAAACAGAAAAACAAAGAAGAAAATTAGGGTTTGTAAGAGACGAAGAAAGAAAAAAAACTAGAAAGAGTGTGGTTGTATACCTTTACCTTAGTCATCGTTGCAACTCTAACAAGTTTGAATCACCTGCAAACACATAAACGAAGTCTCTGTTAGAAACCCTTTTTTAAAAAAATTTGGGGAAGTGGAAAATTTCATCAATCAAAGTGGCACTAATGACCATTTTACAGCTGTCCCCGAGGGGTTTTGAACTCAACACCTTGAGGATACAACGCTAAGCTCTTACCATTGAGCTAGCACCTCAAGTGTCTGTTAGAAACCCTAGCAGAGCCATTGGAGAGAAACAGAGAAATGGGAGAAGGGAAAGAAGAAGAAGAAGAAGAAGAAGAAGGAGAGAGAGAGAGAGAGAGAGAGAGAGAGAGAGAGAGAACGAAACCTAGCAAGTGAGGTAGGGTTTCTAGTTTTGTTTCAAGAAAACGGGGTCGTGTCAAGATCCGCGTGTTATTCCACTAACATACGGGTTTGGGTTCCGCAGAACCTGTTTTGGAACATATATGGGTTGTGTGTGGTTTTTGGTACTTTGGGCTCTAGCTAATTGGGCTTGAAGTTACTAATTGCACCCCAACTATTTCTAATTGTGTTCTAACATAGGTGACGTCTATGATGCACCACTTGATAGGTGGTGCACCGTGTCTCAGTTCCTTTAGTTGTAGAATGAATGTAATCCCACTATAATTATGTAGGATCCCCAACAATATATCTTTTCTTCCACCATTTAGAAACTTGCTCCACCATTCACCTTTGTCATTAACAAGAGAGACATCAACAAAAAAACGTAAGTCATTAACAGAAGACTAATAGTGGAACTAACACGCCCTCTGTTTATAAATGTAAGGGACCAAATTGAGCATTATTTATTCTCAATGATCAAATTTGACATTGAGATTTATTTCAGAGACTAAAATGAGTATTTACTCACAAATTTAAGCTGCAAACATATTCACTTTGGTTGATTTCCCCCCACTTTCCCCCCCCCCCCCCCCCCAACTTTTCCTCTTTATTCTTGTTGGGTCCAAAACAAAGCCCAAGCTGTCACTCGCCATTTCTCGTTTCTTACGTAAGAATGTGGTTGGCCCCATGATTGCAGCAATATCAAGGCCCATCTTTATTCTTAAATTAGTATGTACATGGAATATATCAAAAGCAGCATCAAACTCAAACCTCTTTTTTCAATTCCTTATTTTCTTTTTGCTTTCTATCCTTCTTAATCAACAAGTTGAGTAAACAAATTAGAGGACAGAGGAAACTTAAAACTTTCTTCACTAAAAATACTTGGCAGCAAAAGCCACCAGCATTAGCGCATCACATTCGAATGGTAGGGAATTAGAGCTGGCAAAATGGGCTACCCGGCCCGCATCGGGCTGGCCCACCATGGGTTCAGGCTTTTACGGACAGGGCTAAAAAACTCGGGTTGAAATTCAGGCTCAACCTTTACGGCCCAAGTCCAGTCCTATGCGGGCCACAGGCTTTTCGGACTAGCCCACATAATACGCAACGATTATTAAAAAAATAAATTTTTATACTGTTTTACTTTTGTTTTAAAAAAAATGATATTGTTCATATTACATTATTCATGACTTCAAACCACCACCACTTGAGCCTTATCGTATAACTAGAATACAATTTAAATACACACTTGTTTTGAGTGGAATTAAAATGTAAGAATAATCGTAGACAAACATGAACTATTACTTGGCTATTTAGTGTGATAAACTAACTTAACAGTAAAGCCATAGATCATCAAATAAACTAACTATTTAGTGTGATGAACTATTCATGCATAGACAAATAAAAAAATGGAGCAGATACAACACCAAATTCACTATAAAAGGCCATAGAGCATCAACAAAAAGGAATATAATTGAAGACAGTTAAACAATATTAGTAATTTGGTAAAAAAGAAGTAATTTACCAGAGTTTATGTATGACACGGTGATACGTTTTGAACTTGGGTTGGACAATATGCACCCAACTTTTTTGTAATTCACGGGCCTACGGGCTACCCGTGGGCTACCCGTGGCCCGACCGGATTAGCCCGCCACAGGCCCAGGCTTTTGTGGACCAGGCTAAAAAACCCGGGTGTAAAAACGGGCTCCATTCCTTCAGTCCAAGCCCTCCCGTTTTTCGGGCTAGCCCGGCCCAGCCCAGAGGAATCGGCCCATTTTGCCAGCTCTATAGGGAATGTCGTAAAGATTTGCCACAAACTCATTCTTATCTTCATGTGTGAGGCAAAATCATAACTTCCATATACATCACTATAAAGTTGGCAAATGGGCTGGCCCACACCCAGACATTCCTTATCCTTCTTTGTCCGCTGGGCCATACTTGAGAATCCTATTCACCCAGCTTTTTTGTTCTACTATATGCAAAGGTGTTTGCTTTTCCCACACCCCCTCCTACTCGAAACACACCCCATAAGGGTGTGAAATGACCAAAAGGCCAGGCCAAACCTCTTTTTTTTCACGAAATTTCACCTGTTCGAACACGGGCCTTCGAACAGGTTCGCACGAAGCCATTCGCGTGTGTTAAATATGGGGACACACCCTCTTGGGTGTTTTTCACCTGTTCGAATGGGGTCATGCGAACAGGTTCGAATGTGGTCATGCGCACATATTCGCATGAGGCGGTTCGAACCAGTGTTGCAGAGCGACAGATATTGGACGTCTCAGATTCCACCGACAGTTTTGATCAACGGCTTACAATCAGTCAAATGTGTGTCAGATAAAGGAGTGGATGTCAATCCCTTTGGAAAATGTGTCTGAACGGATAGAATTTAAACGGATCAGATTTGTGATCTAAAAATGAAATCAACGGCTGACATTTCACCATGCCTATTATAAAAGGGGGTTCACATCCTCAGACCTTCTTCACCAAACCCTAATCTGCTTCTTCACCAAAACCTACTCTCCCTCTTGACAGCTACAACCAAGCTGAAATGGAATGGCAATTGTGCTCAACCCAGTACTCATCCACCAAATTCCTAACTGCCCTTCATCACCATGGGACTGTCACCACCGACGAACATGGTGTTGTGTTTCGTTGTCCTAACCATGTATTCTGCAGGATGAGTAAGGTCATCACCTTCGCCCAACTAAAGGAAAAGGCTGAGAGGAAGATTCGTCCAGAGGGAGCGTGGCGTAAAGACGTGGCGCGTATACGTTACCGAAAGTACAACCGGCTTGATTACGGGACTGGCTATTTTACAGTTATGGAGATCCGCAACGATGACGACGTTGGGACCATGATGGAATATCATGCTACACTTCCGATGGGGCGACAAGTCTTAGAGTTGTACGTGGACACAATACGCACTCCAGAAGAGATCATTTATCTTCTGGAACAGGGACGACCGAAACACTAGTTTCTTAGTTAGTTGTTTGCTTATGTTGGTTTTATGTCTTTCGTATTTCATGTCTTTCGTATTTCATGTATGGTTATGGTTTGTAATAAAAAGGCAATAAATTTGCGCCAAATTAAGTAGATGACATCACAAAAATACTTAATAATATCAAAAGTAGTTAAATTATACAAAAGTTCCAAACAGTTAAATTATACAAATATCCCCCCCTACTGGGTGTTGCGCCCCCTCCTCTGATACACATTGACGATCCTCCTCCTAAGCCTACGGAAGGGGTTGAGCAACCTCTTGATGCGCTGAAAGACGCTCCTGGTTGGCTCTGGGACATTATCATTGATGGTCCCATCCATCTCATCCACCATATCCAGGAGCTCTGGCAGCATCTGTCAAACAAATAACATAACATTATTTAAATAAGTAGATTTAAATAAGTAGAAGAAACTTATTACTGTAATTAACATAAAAAACACGTACCACACTGACATCCGGCTCATCCACAAGCTCTACATAATTTTCAGGGAAGGCAAAGGGATGTGAGACCCTAGAAAACCATGGAAAGTAGCCCGGCACCGTGTTTGAGGAGTACGGCACACAGGGAGGCCCCCGCGCCACCAAGTGGTCCTGGAACTGTGTCCACCTCTCATCACACTCCGTGAGAGTACAGACGGCCCGATTTGCAGGTCTGGGCTCCTCCGGGATGTGCTGTACCTGGCCAAACTGTCTGACCACTCTATCCGGCAAATGGCTCACCATACAGCCAGCACTCCGGATGAACCCTCTGAACCTGCCCAGCTCCTCAAATGGTCTCTCCTGCCTATGGCCTGTGTAGGGGTCCCAGGTGACCTCCTCATGGTGTAGCCGGTCAAGGCACAGTCTGATGGTGTGTGACTTGATGGCCCCGGGGCCATCCCTACACAGCCATTTCTTCGCCCGTGGCATACTCTCAACATATTCTGGGTGCACCACCCAAGATGTAAAATTGGCACTCTGGAAGTGCTCAAAAATCCAACCCTGTAATGAACATATCATTGGTTGATTATAAATCTGAAAGTAAACCTAAAGCAAACTTATAAAAAAAAAAGTAAGTTTTATACCTGTAGTAGAGCCATATGACCAGCCATCTTCTTCGTCTTCTTTCTTGAAGCATCCTTCAGCTGATCATACATATGGGCAAGGGCCATTGCCCCCCAGCAGTAGTCTCCAACATTGTTCAAATCAAGAAGCATACCTAGGTAGCCAAGCTTAACCTTGCTTCCTGACTTGTCTGCGAACAATGTGCAGCCCAAAAGATAGAGCAAATAGGCCCTAGCAGCATGATGCCACCTCTGCTCAGCTATGGCTGGGTGGTAGACATGATCCCTCAGCCATACAAGACCAACTGACAACCCTCTCGCAGAAGTCTGTTCAGCGGCATCTTGGGGGGTGGCCCCCAAATAGTCAATCAGCATCTGCTCTCCCTGCCACGAAGTCCAGTCAGGCATGTCATAGAACTGGCCCGTGATGGGGATGTGTAGCAGCTGGGATACATCATCAAGGGTGATAGACATCTCACCCACAGGAAGGTGGAATGATGATGTATCCGGCTGCCAACGCTCTATGAATGCGTTCAGCAGCCCCTTGTGAGTGAGGGGAAAACCAAGTCCTATGAGAGGGAACAACCCCGATAGGATAAGAGTCTCCCTGATCCTAGCATGGACCACAAGGTTAACCGGTCCATGTGGAATCGTAGTTATGTCCGGCCGAACCTGCATTGACAAATGACACCGGCACAATAAGCCAATATGTTCAACAAAATAAGAAACAAAATTGACAACACGCTATTATATAACAATAACTTACCCGGCCAGCATAGAACTCGGTCAAAATATGAGACCCGTATGTGGGCAAGACAGAACCATCAACAGGTCCACCAGGGAATGGGAATGTAGCCCTAGGAGCAGCAGCAGGCTCCTGAGGCTCAACATCCTCCTCATGTTGAGCACCTCCCTCCTCATGTGCATGACCAGAAGGGCCGGCCAGCTCATATGCCGGAAATTGAGCATCACGCTCAACATCCCGGCCAATATCATCAACCTCCGGTGGGGGAGGAGGGACGTCCCTACGCCTACCCCTCCGGGAAGGTTCAGCTCCATCTTGCCTCCGTTTGCGTTCGGAAGCCGTCGGGGGTGGCCTACGCTCCGGCTGTTGCGAACTACCGCCACGATGCCTCACCATATCTGAAACAACAACCATTAAACCAATTAAGCAACATAATCAGCAAAATAACAGAAACAATACTGTCACACATGTTCGAACAGCATCATTCGCACCTGTTCGAACAGAAGCATTCGCACGTGTTCGAACAACCCCATTCGAACGGGTGTTCGCATGGCCTCATTCGAACGGTGTTCGCATGACCTCATTCGAACACCTTCGTTCCCAGAAACGTTCGGGGAAGGCCAACCGAACGCGTCGCATATGCAGAAAAAATAAAAACGATGAAATGGAAAGACAGGAAAGTGAGGGAGGGAGTACCTGATGCGTAGAATGCGAGATTGAAGCTTCAAAAATGGTGGAGTTGAGATTGAGAGGGAGAGTGAGGGTGAGAAATCGAATTTGGGGTGGGGGAGGCGTTAGGGTTCGGTTGAGAGATGAGAGGGGGTGTGAGAGTGTTTGGGAGGGAGAGTGAGAGATGAAATGTTTTTAATTGAAGGGTATTTTAGGGATTTAGGGGGTTTGGGGGTGTGTGGTGAGTAGGAGGGGGTGTGGGAAAAGTAAAATCCTATGCAAATACGTATGGTCCCAAATCTCTACATATTTGACCCAAAAAAATCTGTACATCATCAATCGTTGGTTTGGTGATTAACTGATTATACATCCCTCTGTATATACACGTACACGAGCCCGCTAGCACACAAAGTAGTGCAAAATCTAAGGTTTCAATTATTGTACAACTGTTCTAATATGAGTAACTCAAATTAGAGATTTTTTTGTCGGTTTATATGAAATCACAAATAAACACCACATGTCTGAGCTATCACAGGGTTACACCTGGAATCAAATCCGGGAGTCAGCGTCTCCATGACTCTCCCCAAGAGAAATGATAAGACCCTAGGAAAGGGCTAAGCGTGTGTTTGATTCTGTGGTGATAAAATTTGATTTTGAATAAAAGTGAGTTGAATGTAAAATGATTTCATGGTTGGTTGAATTCACATAAAAGTGTGTTGAACAATAAATTTGAAAGTTAAAATTTCCTTTGAAAACAAAAATTACAAATAGTTTCAAGTTAGAATCAATCTTAGAAGCAAAATCAATTTTACTTGAGAATACTCAAACATGTCAAAAGCAATTTTATGTCTCTATAATCGTTTTTGTCTCTCCTAAAAGTGAATTCAAACGTACACTACATCGTGGAAATACCTCGATAAGCAAGGGTGGAACAAACACGGATGGGTTAAAAAAACAAATAATATATCTTGTTTTTTAACTTTACTTAGCCTTTGGTTTTAAAAGATTATTACACATGGCCCTTGTGCACAACACATAATGAAATATTTTGAAATGACAAAAGATTGATAAAAAATCCAGCATTAGTTCAATAATTTGGTTTGAATTGTCAACCACAAATTGCTCTAAGCAGTAAAGAACCGACCAGGAGATGTGGTTTGAGGGGAAACTAGTCCTTTTAAGGAAGCAAACGGTGGTTTTAACAATGATAGATGTCTATTGTAATTAGTAAATGTTTGAGGTCTACCAACAATATCAAAACCATCATGATAATAGATAGTATTTTAGCTAACAATCCTTATAAAGAGACCATGATTTTGATTTCACTATGTTTCCTTGTGATGCTTTTTTCATGCAAGCATGTGCTAGCAATTAGTGTAGCTATAATGATCAAAAAGAATTATGTTATGGATCTTAACCAATCTCCTAATCATGTCTCTTGTGAAGTTATGAATTTGGATTAGGTGTAGTTGAAATTGCATGATGCAGACATGCAGTCGATAAGCTTAGAGCCGTCCGATTAAGATCGAACAGTTCAAATTTTAAGAACGGATTTTGATTTTTGCATTATAAAAATTTCGAATTGGAAATTTGGACCTTCTGATCTTAATCGGATGGCTCCAAGCTTCCTAAGTCCCAACTGCATGACTGCTTGTAATTCTTACTGCATACAAACCGGATCAGTGAATTATAGTGTAAATCTCATAATCTCCTTCACACACACTTTATCCCTAATTAGGATAACCACTTACATGATGATCAATGTGGGGTCTTTCATTTTTCGACATACATATCCATTTCCACTAACTCATTGATTAGTCCTCTTCATTTCCTTTGTTAGTTGCGGAGTCAACAAGCGAAGAAGCAGTCTTTTAGAAATCATTGACTTATGTGGGAAAAAGCAGAAACTGCTAGTGAATACTGAACCATTTATTTGATTCTGAAATGAAAGTACTATACTATTATGCAACATTTGATTGATATTATTTTGTTGGCTTCTTGGTATTTTGGGACCCACAAAAAATCATCATTTCGTTTTTTAGTTATAGTGTTCATACGGTTCATTACAATGTCACATGTTGGTAGGGGCAACATTGCTTCTAAAGATTAGTAAAGATTTTTGGCTATTTAGATGGGATACAATTCCATTGCCAATAATGAACAAATTTGAAGTTAGTGAGTGTAATGCAAGAATGTTGAAAGTTGGATATTAATTTGAAGTTAGTGAGTGTAATGCAAGAATGTTGAAAGTTGGATATTAAGGCTTTGTAAGTTTGTTCCTTAATTTGTGGACATAATTACTCTAAGCTGATAGCCCCAACCATACCCTAACTCTGTTTGTGTTTTTGGATGTGGGCACAACTCTTGGTAGTGATAGTGGCTCTTCATTTGTGTTCTCAAAAAGTTTTCATGAACGAAATTTTTAAGGATAATATTTGATTAACAAGTTGCTAAAGACAACCCCTTCTTCCCCTTATTTATGTTCCTTAAAATCAAATTAACTGAAATTAAGCTAGTTCAAGTAAAATTTCGCTCGAGTCTTAAAATAGTGTTTCAGATTTTCAGGTTTGAGTCTAGTGAATATTAAAAATGTGGTCGTGAGAAGAGACTCTACTAACGGCGACCAAACAGTTTTCCCGATAGAAATTAGTCATCAACAAAGTTGATGGATATTTCACATCTATAACATGATTATTAAAAAAACACGTTAGAAAAATATCCAGAACACAACATTATCCTTCAACTCCACCCATTGTAATGCTATCCGGCTGGGGGGATTGGCCTCTGCAGCTACATACAAAGAATGCCCTTTTTTTAAAAATAAAAGTACTTCAACTATTTTTGTGCACTCACACCCCAAAAGTAATATCGGATAAAGAAGAGCTAAACATATAGTCTTCCACTAGTTTGTGATCCAAAATTATAGCATGACATTGAGTTAAAAGCAGATTACCAAAAAAACTTTTCAATAATTGGGGTCCAAAACAACAAAACTTGTCAATTATTAGCACAAATGCAAATCTTGCCACAAGTCTTGGAGAATCCAGACTGAAGTATCTTACTTACACATCAAGCAGGCAGCTGCTTTCAATCGAATAATGAAATAATGTTTGAAGTCAACTCTACTAATTACATTCATAGTAATTATTTGGCTAAATTATAGTTTTAGTCCCCCTATTTTCAAAAATTCAGACATTTGGTCCCCCTATTTTAAAACTCAGACATTTGGTCCCCCAATTTTAAAAAATCAAAGACATTTAGTCGCAAGAGGAATTTTTAGTTTTTTATGGCTAATAATCAAAGACATTTGGTCCCTCAATTTTAAAAAATCAAAGACATTTGGTCCCCCAATTTTAAAAAATCAAAGACATTTGGTCCCTCTTTGGACTAACTGTATTTGATTTTTTAAAATTGGGGGACCAAATGTCTGAGTTTTAAAATAAGGGGACCAAATGTCTGAATTTTTAAAAATAGGGGGACCAATACTATAATTTAGCCTAATTATTTATAATAGCTTTTGAATTTCACATTTTATCTCATTATGATTAATATTGTGAAACTCAACATTATTTGAATATATACGCTTTCATTTAATAAAAGAGGTTATTTAATTTGTAAAAACCAATTCAATGTCAAACGTTTAAGAGATGAGACAAGTGTCTGGTCTAATTTTGAAGAATTTACGTTTTAAATTAATTATTTTTTATCATAATCTTAATCATATTTTTTAAATAATAGAGGGGAGAAGTGGAGAACACTATTGATCTCCTCAAAGAAAATGAAGAAAAAAAAGAAAAAAAGAAGAAAGAAAAAAGAAAAAAATAATTCTTTTGCAAAGCCTAGCAAACCAATTACCAGATGCGTGCATTGATCTTAAAAGAGTGACTAAATCATATATACGAGTTGCTAATGCTCCAATCAAAGTAGATGTCGTTGTTGGACAATCTAACATTACAAATGATTCTCAGCCACACATGAAGCGTGGTAGACTCGTCGGTTCCATATATAAAAATCATCGAACAAGAAAATGAGCTAAAAAGATTAATGACCCAAATGAGGACATAATACTCCAAAAGAATCCCCAAACATAATTGTTGCATCAATTCCAAGAGAGACCGATCATGTACCAAGGAATTTTTAAAATGAAGATATCTCGATAAATTATGTTATGAATGAGGTATTATGCAACCAAAACAATGTCAATGTTGATGATACTTTTTCATATAATATAACGCTAATGATTAACAGTAACGACCATAAACCGAAGTCTATCAAGGGTTGTAGACAAAGAAACGATTGGACAAAACGGAAAGACGCAATCAAGCGACACTAAACTCACTTTGTAAGCAAAATATTTTTGGACATGTAGTCCGAACACCTTAAGATGTGAAGCCAGTTGGATACATATGACTTTTTGTGTGAAAATGAAATGAGAGTGGTGAAATTTTGAGATACAAAACTCGACTTGTTGATCGAGGATTTTCGCAAAGACCCAACATTGATTTTGAAGAGACATGTTCACCTGTAGTTGATGCAATTACTTTTCGATATTTAATTAGCCTGATGGCACATTACAGGATAAACTTACATATGATGGATGTTGTTACAACTTATTAATATGGTTCATTTTGATAGCGACATTTACATGAAACTCCCCGAGGGATTTAATTTGCTTGAGGCAAACAATTCAGGCTTTCAAAAAGATTACTCAATCAAATGGAATAAGCCACTCTATAAATTAAAACAATCTGCATGCATGTGGTATAATCATCTTAGTGAAAATTTGTTAAATGATGGATATAAAAATGGTCCCATTTGTCCACGTATTTTTTTATTAAAAGATCTGAAAACGAATTCGTTGTAACCGCTATTTATGTGGATAACTTAAATAATATTAGAACCCCTGTAGAGTGTAACACCCCGATATTTCTAAGACAAGAAATACAAGGAATTACAAACGTACAATTTGGTTTACATCAGAGTATAAAAATTCCTGCTTAGATAAACATCGTTGCAAGAAAACAGCGGAAACTCTTACACATCATTAATCAGATTCGAGTCACAAGACCGAATACAGAGACAACATCGGAATCAAAAACAAGGATGAAAGACTAAATCTCCAACTTCTCCTCGAGCATGACAACTAACCATGCCGCCTGCTATCCTTATTTCCTAACATATGATAGGGTGAGATAACATATCTCAGTGAGTTTTACCGTAACCCCTCACATCACTCGGTTCAAATATAAAACTGTTGCAACATGGTTTAATTTATAAACCACTTGCTCATATATATTCTTAGCCCATTACCGACCGTGCAAACAACCACAATCTCGGCATCTAATGTGCTATTCATATATTTTTAAGCCGTGTAAGTTACTTTACCATTACAAGCTTACCAATCGAAACATTGACCGTGCAAACACCCACAATCTCGACGAACCGTGCACCTATTGCAGCATACATCGGCCGTGCAAACAACCACAATCCCGATAACCCCCGCTAGTACTTTCCCTAACGTTCAGGGCCTAGGTGAGGGCTCATGACCTTCCCTTCCTAGTATGCTATTCGTCGGATCGTCACCCGACTTGATATAATTTATATATCATACCCGCATTGGGCCGACTTCTATATTCGATATAATCTATATCTATCATTGTTCTATAACCCGTTTTGATGCTTACAATACTAGACATCCGGCGTTATAATACAATATCAAGTTGGACATGTAATCCGTTTTATTATTCAAAAACATGTACCCACACGCGGTCTACTTTTCGGTTCTTCAAACGATTTTAGTTTTCCAAAACCTTTTCTCAAAATCATGTTGATCATCTTCAAAACAATGATTTTAACAAGGTAATTAATATCATCACAATTGGTTGGAAGAATGATTAGAAGAGGTTTGGAATCGAAAGGAGCGGCGAAACGAAATTTTGGCAACCGGTGGCAGAAGGTCTTGCACGACCCGTCCCAGACCTTGCACGACCCGTGCTAGAATGAAATTCCACATTTCAGTTCAACGGAAAGTTTAGCACGACCCGTGCTATAGGTGGCACGACCCGTGCTGCCTGCAGCAAATTCGTTATTTGTTCGTTTCGTTCCGTTTCACTTCTCCGATCGCTTCCAATCGAAACCCAGTCCAATTTCCAACAAAACAATCAAACATTCCAGCCATATATCAGTACAATCTCAGTTCATACTATCACATATAAAATTCGATAAAAACCGTAAAACGTTATTTTCTGAAAAACGTTTTTCGACTCGATAATCTTTCGAAATCAGATTTTTTGTCACGGAACCAGAAATGTAATAAGTTTGAAAACAATAATATAAAACCCTAACGTGAGTAAAACTCACCTATCGTGATGAGAATCACAAAATACCGGGACGTCGAGAAGTGCTCAAAACAAGAAAACCCACGAACGATCCCTGTGGCACACGAACATGCTACGAATGCCTCCAAAAACCGAAACCAATGAGCTCAACTTGCCCAAACAGCAACTCAACTTGCACAAACAGCAATCCAACTCTCCAACACCTCCTTGAATCAACAATGTAGTTTCATTTATGCTTTGATCTAGTTCCAACTTGAGCATGCAAGGTTCACATTACCCAAAACTCCATCTTCTCCCACTTTGAACTTCAATATTCGAAAATGGTGAATTGAGCAAGAGGAAGAATGAATGGAGGAAATTAGTATCAATGGAAAGAGAAAGAAAAATGGAGAAGAATAGTGGAAAGGGGTCTTACATGCAATGAGAGAGTGAAGCTCTTCTTCCCCTTCTTTTCCTTTTCTTTCTCGCCAACTCTCTCTTCTCTCCCTCTTCCTATTTCAGTTTTCTTTCAGTTGGTGTGTTGCTGTAAGTGGGAGTGAGGGTGAGTGTGTTTATAAATGAGGGTAAAATTACCATTTTGCCCTTATTACCAAATCATCACTTAACCCACAATTAACTCATAACCCTAATTAAAATCATTGATTATGATCTTAGGGAAATTGAAAAGCATGGTTGGTGAAGGGTAATTTGGGTTAATGATTTGAAGAATATGGGAGTGACCAAAATGCCATTGGTTCCTTAATATCCATTTAGGTCCATTTTAATCCATCAAATACCCATCAATCCATGTGACTTAGCAATTTAATTAACATTTCCATAATCCTAGTATGACTAGGACTCAATCCGTTATTTCATCAATGGCACTTCCTTATTATGAGACGAAATGACAATTTTACCCTTGTGCTCTAATTCTCACACGATTCACACAATTCAGATAATTTGTGTGTATTTCGTATAATTGAGCAATTCAATATTGCTTTTGCGAGATTATCATATCCATGACTCAATTTATCATTGATCGAATAATAAATTGCCAGTTGATTTCGTAAACCGAAATTAGCAAAAACAGGGATGTTACATAGAGCTTCCAAAAGTGATAGATTGCTTATAGAAAAGTTTGAGATGAAGGACTTAGCAAGGACAAAATTTTGTTTAGGATTAAAAATTAAGCATTTAAACCCCAAGGGGTTGGTCTAGTGGAGCATGCAAAATTTGTATTTGGTGGGTATCGGGTTTGAATCCCCACTAGTCCCCTCGGGATGACGTAAATGAACTAAAAGAGCCTGAAAGTATTCTCCGCCTTGGACGGGGGCGCCATCCCCTCACCCTAAAATTTACAATTTCAAAAAAAATAAAAAATAAGTATTTAAAGAATGAGATTCTTGTACAACAAAAAACTTATATGGTGAAGGTGCTAAAATGGGTTTGCATGGACAAATCGCATCCATTTTGTACTCAAATGGTTGTAAGATAACTTGATGTGAACAAATATTCTATTAGACCTCGAGAAAATGATGAATTACTATTTGGTCTTGAAGTACCATATCTTAGTGTAACTAGGGCGCTAATGTACCTTGCTATTATAAACGTCATGATATATCGTTTGCTGTCAATCTATTAGCAAGATATAATTTTTCACTTACCCGAAGACATTGAAATGAAATCAAGCATATATTTCGTTACAAATAAGTCTCAGCCACACATGAAGCGTGGTAGACTCGTCGGTTCCATACATAAAAATCATCGAACAAGAAAATGAGCTAAAAAGATTAATGACCCAAGTGAGGACATAATATTCCAAAAGAATCCCCAAACATAATTGTTGCATCAATTCCAAGAGAGACTGATCATGTACCAAGAAATTTTTAAAATGAAGATATCTCGATAAATTATGTTATGAATGGAGTATTATGCAACCAAAACAATGTCAATGTTGATGATACTTTTTCATATAATATAACGCTAATGATTAACAGTAACGACCATAAACCGAAGTCTATCAAAGGTTGTAGACAAAGAAACGGTTGGAAAAAACGGAAAGACGCAATCAAGCGACACTAAACTCACTTTGTAAGCAAAATATTTTTGGACATGTAGTCCGAACACCTTAAGATGTGAAGCCAGTTGGATACATATGAGTTTTTGTGTGAAAATGAAATGAGAGTGGTGAAATTTTGAGATACAAAACTCGACTTGTTGATCGAGGATTTTCGCAAAGACCCAACATTTATTTTGAAGAGACGTGTTCACCTGTAGTTGATGCAATTACTTTTCGATATTTAAATAGCCTGATAGCACATTACAGGATAAACTTACATATGATGGATGTTGTTACAACTTATTAATATGGTTCATTTTGATAGCGACATTTACATGAAACTCCCCGAAGGATTTAATTTGCTTGAGGCAAACAATTAAGGCTTTCAAAAAGATTACTCAATCAAATTGAATAAGCCACTCTATAAACTAAAACAATCTGCATGCATGTGGTATAATCGTCTTAGTGAAAATTTGTTAAAGGATGGATATAAAAATGGTCCCATTTGTCCACGTATTTTTTTATTAAAAGATCTGAAAACGAATTCGTTGTAACCGCTATTTATGTGGATAACTTAAATAATATTAGAACCCCTGTAGAGCTTCCAAAAGTGATAGATTGCTTATAGAAAAAGTTTGAGATGAAGGACTTAGCAAGGACAAAATTTTGTTTAGGATTAAAAATTAAGCATTTAAACCCCAAGGGGTTGGTCTAGTGGAGCATGACAGAATTTGTATTTGGGAGGTCTCGGGTTTGAATCCCCACTAGTCCCCTCGGGATGAGGTAAATGTACTAAAAGAGCCTGAAAGTCTTCTCCGCCTTGGACGGGGGCGTCATCCCCTCACCCTAAAATTTACAATTTCAAAAAAAATAAAAATTAAGTATTTAAAGAATGAGATTCTTGTACAACAAAAAACTCATATGGTGAAGGTGCTAAAATGGGTTTGCATGGACAAATCGCATCCATTTTGTACTCAAATGGTTGTAAGATAACTTGATGTGAACAAATATTTTATTAGACCTCGAGAAAATGATGAATTACTATTTGGTCTTGAAGTACCACATCTTAGTGTAACTAGGGCGCTAATGTACCTTGCTATTATAAACGTCATGATATATCGTTTGCTATCAATCTATTAGCAAGATATAATTTTTCACTTACCCGAAGACATTGAAATGAAATCAAGCATATATTTCGTTACCTCAAAAGTACAATGGATTTGGTTTGATTCAGGTTCATCCAAGTCAGATTTAAATGGTTAAGCACATTTCATGTTGGTTATTTGCAGAAATTTTAGCACTATACGAGGCAAGGCGAGAATGCATTTGGTTGAGGTTCGTAATTCAACATATACAAGAAATTGTAGTTTGCCTTCTGGAAAAAGGATTGCTACAACTATGTATGAAGATAATATTGTATGCATTAATTGCTCAGTTGAAAGCGAGGTATATTAAAAGGGATAGAATAGAACATATTTCGCCAAAGTGCTTTCTCACTCATGATCTTCAAAGGAGCGATAATATTAGCATTCGAAAAATTCGTTCGCGTAATAATTTAGCAAATCTTCTAATAAAGTCATTATCAAGCAAAGCTTTTGAAATATTAGCGCCTTGACCCGTGCGCTGCACGGGGTTAAAACTTTAGTTAATATAGAATTATTGTTAGGTAAAATTTGTTTCTTAAATTGCAATATGAGAAAACATTGTTTAAATTGAAGGTAATTATGAATTAAAAAGAATATGTAATAAAAAAAGGCGATTGCAAACTTAAAAACTAAAATAGAGCTTGGACATATTTGTCACGAAATCGTTATAATTTTTTTTCCGAACACTAGAGTAGCCCAAAACATGTTGCTTAGCATCACGTTTTACGTATTTGGTTACGAAATTATATATATATATATATATATATATATATATATATATATATATATATATATATATATATATATATTCACCAAATCGGTTATTGAGGCACAAACTTTGCATATTTGAATAGTTGAATTTTTTACGAACACTAAAGCATCAAAAAACACACTACTCCCTCCGTTACGGAATATAAGCAAAAACTGGTCAACAAAAGTTGATGTATCTGGTCCAAAATTTGAACCAGATACATCAATTCTCACTGACCAGTTTTTGCTTATATTCTGTAACAGAGGGAGTACTTAGCATCGCACTTTACATATTTTGTTTTGAACTTATTTTTTTCACCAAACCGATCATTGAGGAACAAAATTTGTGTATTCGAACAGTTAAAAAAATCGATATTGAGAAATGAACTTTGAGTATTTGAACGGTTAAATTTTTTTCGAACACTAAAGTATCTCAAAATACGCTCCTTAGCATCACACTTTACGTATTTTGTCACGAAATATATTTTTTTCACCAAACCGGTTATTGAGGCACAAGTTTTGCATATTTGAATAGTTGAATTTTTTTGCGAACACTAAAGCATCAAAAAATGCACTCTTGCGAACACTAAAGCATCACAAACTTTGTGTATATGAACAACTAATTTTTTTTCAAACTCTAAAATAGGGGGTAGGGGGAGGGGTGGGCGCCAAAAGGGAGTTGGAGACTTTTTTTAAAAAAAAAAAATTGGGGAAGAGGAAAATTTTATTAATCAAAGCGGCAATAATGACTAGTTTACAACTGTCCCCAAGGGGATTTGAAGTCAGCACATTGAGGATACAAGACTAAACTCTTACCATTGAGCTAGCACATTGAGCATAAAAGGGAGTTGGAGACTCCCTAAGATTTATATTCTTAAGATTAATACAAAATAACGTCTTCCTCTCGGAGATGATTACATGCATGAAGGGGTGGGGTGAATAAACATGTTTTTCCACTCTTTTTTCCTTCCAATTAGTTTTCCTCGTAATGTTTTTGATAAGACAACTATCATGCAAAGGATATTGTATTCTTTTTCTCATTGGATTTTTTTCTTAGTAAGGTTTTAATTAGACACACTTTTAATTAAGAAGGTCTGTTACTAATTAAAATACATTTGTATAATTAAAACACCTGGTAAAATTTTAGTTGAAGTTATAACACTAATTTTATGTTTTAAGCAGTGGTTTTAAGACATCATTAGTCATCAACATTTAACTTATAAATAACTAGGATTTTAGGTACCAAAATTTGAAATGACTTTCGACTGCTAATGACTGATGTATATATAATTAGAGTAAGATACCGACCAAGCAGCATGATTTTGTTTTTAAGAGACTGATGATGAATGCAACTATTGTTTACAAATAAAACCTAATCCTGCTATCTAATTTTATCTCTTCAAGTATAAGGCATGTTGATGTTGCCATATACGTTTTGTCTCATGGACGGCAGACGTATCACCTTCAAGTTGATTATGTTATATATTGATCAAGTCCAATTTCATACACCAATCCTGCACTTAACACTATATAATTTGGATTGTTAATTAATATCACAAACAAGTTTGTTATATATCATATTTTAGTTCATAATGACAAATACTTTATAGTTTGGAGGCGTGATTATGTAGAATGCAGCACTCAAATGACGTACGTATAATATATATCTTATTTTCAATCAAGATGGATGCATATAAACGATAGAGTAAACCTTAAATTAATAATAATCAATAGAAAAATACAAAAGACATCTTTGTCTTTTTAACTAGTATATGAAAATGATGTGATGATGACAACAGAAAATTTTGGTTATTCTTCGGTGCTGGCCCAATGTATTTGTTGGCCTAAAATTACAAATCTTGAGTTAGTTAAGGCATTTTACAGATAATATTATTTATTAAAATATAATATTTTAATTCACATTTTATCTTGGTTACAAATTTTTATATTTATTAAAGTGTCATAATTATGGTTGATGAAAACTTTTTTTTTAGATATGCAATTTCATTAAGGGGCGCACAAGGGGTGCACCAACCCCTTATACCCAGAGATCTCGTTAAAACCCCCCGAGAGCCAAAATCCAATGGGAAAAAGACCCAGGGAGGGAAAAAGAGTACCCCGACTAACATGATTGTTACATAAATATTACAAGTAAAACATTACAATGAATATAAGCAACCCGTCGGACAATTATACCAATCCGACCACCCAACCTCACAAGCTCTCCCTTGTCTTGCTTTGAACCATCCCCACGCACTATCTTTAATAGCCGCTACCACAGTAGGAACTGAAACTACCTCCCCTTTGAATATTATTTTATTACGCGCCAACCAAATATTCCAAACGACCGCCAACCATATAAGTTGCTTTACCCGTTTCTGTTTCTTCCCTTTTATCAATTTCCCAAAGGCCACAAAATGAGTGCTCAAGTCATCCTCTTCCACATCCGGAACGCCCAGCCACCGGAAAATCTGTTTCCATACTGAATTGGCAGCAACACAATGAAGAAATATATGTGTGAAACCGTTTCGTCTTCTCATGAGCAGAAAACCCAACTCTTATCCCCTTGTGATCGAAGAATTCCTTTGCGAAATAGCGCATCACGCGTTGCTATTCTACCAAGTAACACACGCCACGCAAAAATCAGCACTTTTGAGGGAGCATTTTGCTTCCGCAGCTTCGGTCAAGCAGCAGCCAAACTGCTGGAAGTTGCACCTCCACCACCTGAAAAATACAGAGACAGCCACAAGTAAAACTCTTAACCGTAAAACCACGAACCGCGTCAATTGTCCAGCACCACCGATCCTGAGTATGCGCTGCTGGCGAAACCGAGAGCAGCAAATCCTTCAGCTGCTGTAAATTTCACGACTCAGATGGCAACAATTCTGACGCCCAATCCCACTTCCAACGCCATTCTTCTCCAACCCAAAATCCCATGTCTTCCACAACTATTTCTTTTATGCTACACGAATTATAAATTGAGGGAAATAACTCAGCAAATGTGTCCCTCCCCAGCCACTTGTCATACCAAAATTGTGTGTAGATGCAAACACATGTACAATTTCCTATAATTATAGTTCATGGTTTGAGATTTTATTGTTATCGAGTTATTGGTGTGCAGTATATATATTGACTTTGTCGGTGACAAATCTACACCAAATAAATAGTTGGCAATGTGTTATTCGGCTTTGCCATTCTGTGTGGTTCTCCCTCCAAATAGAGTTTGTCACACCAGAGACTCAAACTTGAGATCTTGGGATGAGATTCGAACCTAGTTAATTATTGCTCAGACCAACCCTTGTTAATACTTCATGGTTTGGGATTTTAAATTTATGTTTCTTATTATGTTTAAATAACCAAACAAAATTGGCGGGTTACAAAGCCCCTAGCTTGCTCTGTGCATATATACTAGCATCACGACCTCTGCGATTCACGAAAAAAAGTATGATGAAAATTTATATTGAGTAATATGTCATTTGAAGATATTGTAAGTTAAAAAGTGTTAAGTGAGCTTTTTTAACATAAAATTTGCTATGGTTGTTCAATAATTAAATTGAATTATATGATAATGTAAGATAAAAACCAAATGTAATAGTATGTGATTGTCAAAAAGAATTTAAATAGTAGGGGCCTTATAAGGTGAAGGATCATCGAAGTCTCTCACCGGTGGATTGGTCATATTGATCGTATGATATAGTAGAAAATGCTATATGTAGTTGAGATTATTTTAACTAGTATGAAATTCCCGTCATCCATACATTTTATAAAATACTGCCAATTGCGCGGGCTTTGACAAAAAAAATAGAAGAGTAAAGCTAGCGTAAAAAAAATAAGATAAAAACCAAATGTAATAGTATGTGATTGTCAAAAAGAATTTAAATAGTAGAAGCCTCATAAGGTAAAAGGATCATTGAAGTCTCTCACCGATGTACCGGCCATATTGACCGTATGATATCTCTATATATAAAGCGAGTGCAGTTCTCTAGCTGGACTGCGCGCCAATACCCCCCCTCCCCCTCCCCCACTTTTTCTTTTTTATATTTTAATTCCTTTTTGTACTTAAATATGTCTTTTCTTAGTTATTTCGGTACTAAATTATGTCTTTTGTTAGTTATTTTGGTCCTTAGATATGTTTTTTGGTCAATTTAGCCTCTAAAATTACAAATAAAAGAGTAGAAATATGTAAAGTGTGACGCTAAACTGTGTGTTTTGGGATATTTTAGAGTCCAAAAAAAATTTTAGATGTTCAAATACGCAAATTAAGTTCGTTCCTCAATAACTGGTATTTAACAAAATTAAAATACTTTTGACAAAATACTTATAGTGCGATGCTAAGTAATGTATTTTTGGGTACTTTAGCGTTTGAATTTTTTTTAATTGTTTTCATACGCAAATTCTGTTCCTCAATTACCGATTTAGTGAAAAAATTAATTGTGTCAAAATTTGTAAAATACAACACACCTCATTAAAAGAGAAATTTATGTTTATATATTTCTTTTCCTTATATTTGCATTTTTTTCTTATGTTTATTTTTTAAGAGTATTCTCCCCAACCCCCCTTTTTCCTCCATTTACTCCATTTTTTATGACCGTTATTTTGTTCATTTCGTCCCAATAGGTATTAAAAGCATACTTAAACCATTTTAAAAAATTAATTTATTTTTGTACTTCTTTTCCTTATATTTGCAATTCTTCTTATGTTTATTTTTGTGAGTACTCGCATTGCCCCCCTTTTTTTTGTTTCTTTAATGAGTACTTTCACCGTGATTGTATTTTTATTTTAGTATCGCTTTTAAGTATTTGAATGTAAATAGTATTTACAAAAAAAAATTCTTTTTAGACTTCTCCTCTTTATATTTTTTAGAACCATATTTCTACGAACCTTTAAAAAATTAATTATTTTTTATACTTTTTTTCCTTATATTTTTTGGAACCACTTTTTCCGAATCTGAAATATCTACTGAGAGAGTAATTGATGAAGAGAATGTTGTTATGTTTATAGTCCTTGAGATCTTCTTGCTGATTTTAGGTTTGGCGTGCTTAATTAAACATAAGATTTGAATAAAATCATGGCATTGCTTATATAGATATTAACACTGATAAAATCATGGAGATTTTTGGAATAGATGTTTTTTTTTTGGAACAGTTGGTCGTATAATGATTCAGTTGTCCTACAGTTCACTTGATCGCTTCAAGATACATGTGCGAATGTATCGTATTTGTCCTAGATTGATGCATCGTCAACCACCGTCTCTTGAGGTTCAGCATCTCGAAAATGAATTTATTGGAGCAACCCTAGAGAATCCAATTATAGTTAACTTGGATGATTGAGTTGTGCCTTATTATGATTATCAATACTATAACGTCTTATCGTGTTTTCCTAATATTTATGACTTTTAAAGTGTTCGCCTAATTTCTATAATTATTATCTATCCGTTTCCTAATAATATCGGGTTAATTATTAACAAATATCAATTTAATATATTTACATTTGTTAATACTAACACTCTCATGCATCGCACGAGTAATGCGGGCTAGTAATACAAAATGCTATTTGTAGTTGAGATTATTAATTCTAGTATGAAATCCCAATCACCCATTACATTTTATAATAATATACTGTCAATTGCGTAATAAAAGGTTAAGATAAAAACCAAATGTTCTATTACAATTTTGCCGATTAATCTTTTATAAATTCCCAATTGTTTTCCTTTATTTTCTTAAGTTTACATGATTGACTCAGATATTATTTTCTATTGAACTTTCAATTGAATATTAATGATGACAGTTAAAAGTGAAGCATTCATGGGCGCAGGTAGCCACAAAATCCAACTTTGTTTATCTGACTTTTGACCAACTAAAGCTCATTTCTTTTGTTAAATTTTGTTTTCTATGAATACTTTATGAAAGGAAGTTGTAGAAAATGGTTATAATAATTCCAAGAAGTGAAAAGAACAAAGAATGTTAGGTGGCTTGAAATTCACTCAAAACACACAGGGCCAGCCAGCCAGCACATGTAGGGGCTGTGTGGGGTTTTTGCTCGTTAAACGAGGAAAGTGCTTCCAAGCATAAGCTAAATGCGTTAAGCAACATCACTAACAAAAAACATCGATCCCCTCTCCTTATTCCTATTTATCGTTCATTGTGCTAAATTTTCACAAATCTCAATTACTCATCGTAGTTCATTGATGGTAAATAAGGATTCAGGAATAAGAATGATAAAAATTTACGTTACCTTTAGCTGCCATCACCTTTTAAGTATTTTACCATAAAAGGTGTGGTACAAAGAATAGCGTAAGATAACTTTGTTAATTGAAATTGACGTTATTATTTGAATATAAATACGTGGATACTTACTAATAATTGAGATAGATGGGTAGAGACAAGCTTTAAAAACAGAAAGAAACTTAACAATAAAATGTGCATTTAGAATGGCATGCCAAGCTCGTGAAAATTTGGTAGGGTAAGTGACCGACTGTGTATAAGTTATGGAACGATTTCAAAATTGTCAAACTCAATTTACTCACATGACCGTGATTATAAAGTGTTGTTGATAAATGGACATTTTCGTTTGTTTTGTTATAACCAGCTTTACCTATCGACACTTGAGGTGCTAGCTCAGTGATAAGTTTAGTCTTGTATTCTTAAGGTGTTGAGTTTAGATCCTTTCAGAGACATGCCACTTTGGTTAATAAAATTGTCCCCTTCGTTAAAAAAAAAGCTTTGGCTCTGTTTTGTAAAAAATAGTAAATAGTGAATAAACTAGCGGATAGCAGATGAGATAGCGAATAAACTAGCTGATAGCATGTGTTTGGCGGTTGAATTAGCTGATAAATGTAAACTGACATATTTATTTAATTCATGATTACATTTGTTTAATAAGGATAGAGAAATAATTTAAGAAAAATAAAAAATGTAAAAATATGCTATCCGCTAGCGTTTAAAAAATGTTACCTGAAGTAGCATTTGAAAAACGCTAAACGCTAGTGCTTACCAAACACGTGTACTCTTCACCCACTAGTTTCATCTGCTACCTTCTTCTGCTATCCGCTAGCAGATGAGACGCACCGAACAAAGCCTTTATAGATGGAACCCCACCAATGGTTGTGTCAATGGTATCGTCAGTTTTATTTTATGTACTATATATTTTGGCTATTTTATTTCGCAATTGTAGCTTCAGTTAATTAATATATTGCAAACTGAGACTCGGAAACAAGACATGGAAATTCTTTTCTGTAAGATTTTCTAATATGACATTAACCAGGAGCTAGCTAGGAAAGTGAGATAGATGTTTTATTATCTTTTTTAAGTTCTTCCAAAAAATAAATTAATTTTTAAGTGATTTATGATCTCAATGGTCTGAATTGATATGCTCCACTAATAATAATATAATAGTATCATACTATAAGTAGTCTGTCCGTTTTCAATTATAAGCAAATAGCGGCTAGACACATTCTTTAAGAAAAGTTAGAAAAAGAAATATTATTTCTATAATACCCCTATTTATTCTTATATTGGTAAAAGTAAAAGTAGTGTAATAAAAAGTTGTGTGTCTTGATAAAAGCAAAAGTAGTGTCATAAAAAGGGGTAAAGTTGACATATTAAGTAAAAAAACTTTGACTTGCTTATATTTAGTAACAAGAAAAAGTTGATATATTTTGCTTATATTTGAAAACGGAGGAGCATGATCTCGGGAGGAATATGATACAGATCCTCTCTCGAGAGAGAGAGGCTGCGAACCCTAGAGATGGGTTGTCCTACGCCGTGGCGGCCGCCGTGCCTGCACCGGCCGATCTGCTCCAGCTGACTGGGCGGCCAACCGTTGAAGACCCTTGGTTTCGCGACGAGTGGCTTTTTCCGGAGACGGCAGTCGTCGCCCCTGCGAAGGTGGATTCGAATCTGTCAGTTCCGATTGCAGTCGCTGTACGATTCGGTGCGTTCTCCCCGGCGATTGCTCCGCGTGTGGTGGTCCCCCCTGCGAAGGTCGTGGGTTGGGTGGTTCCGTACGCTGTGGCTGGTGTTGATGCTAGCTTCGGTGCGCTCTGGTTCGGATTTGTTGTTCGGAGTCGGATCTATTGGGTGCTGTGGGTCTCTCCCCCTGCGGTGGTTGTTCCTGTCCCACCACCGCCTGAGCCTCCTCCCTGCGTCCGTCTGGTTCGGATCCGGCGGTGGTTGAAGCTCTGGGTTGCGTTCGGGTTCGAGTCGTGGGTTTCTGGTTTGGGTTCGGTTGCGTTGCTGTTCGGATTGCATTGATGCTGACTGTTTCTGGTTTGGGACTGTTGCGTTGGTTCGTAGATGCTGACTGTTTCTGGTTTGGCATTGGTGGCTGTCGTCACGAAATTTGGACCCGCAGTCTCGCCTCCCCCCATTTCGGTGTGGGCCCTTTCCCTGTCGCTCGCGATTCTGCTTGATTGTGCCTCAGTGTTGGCTGAGGGAGCAATACCGCGGTGGTGGTTGGTGGCTCGACTTCCTCGATCAAGCTAGGTGCTGTCTCGGTGTTGGCCGGTGGCACGACTTCGCGATGATGGCTTGGGTCCCGCCGCCGGTGGTCTGGAGTGTGGTGACTCGATTGTGGTCTAAGGTTGTTTAGTTTAGAGGTCTTTGTTAGACTCTCTTTATTGTCCTTATTTCCAAGGGTTTTGGCCTAGTCCCCTCTTGTGCTTTTTGTATTGTTTTTATTTTAATAAATTCGGGTCTCCTGCCTGATGCTTAAAAAAAAAAAAAAACGGAGGAGCATGACATGTTGGTATTTGTTTTGTTGAGTATTTGTTCCCTCTTTCTTACTTCTCTTCTCTACAAAACAATTAAAGTTCACGGGTATTAGCTTGATAACTTTGGTTGCATAAGTGGCTGTGACTTTTAAGAATTTTTTTCTAGTCTTTTTGAAGCAGCAAAGCTAAAACAGGAAAAAAAACTACTGTAATAAAAATAAAATTACCAAAATAAAACATTTTTTAGATTAAATACCAAAGTAGAACACATTCTAAACTTAGGTGAGAAGTCGCCCCCACTAGGGCCCCCACCCATGCGACTTCTCAACATGAAATTTTTAATTTTTTTTGCTTTTGTAGTTGAGAAGTCGCCTCCCACCGGTGAGACTTCTCAACTGTGTTTTCTTATTTTATTTTATATTAATTTTATTTAACCTAAAAAAATTAGAAAATTAATTTAAAAAATTAATATTGTTAATTCAAAGTTAATTATATAATTAATGATAAAAAAATAAAAAAAAATTAGATGCTATCTAGAAATATGGAAATAACTGTATTTATTTAATTAGTACGACATTAAAAAAATCAGGGCTAAAGTGCTCCCGGGGTCCCTTATTTTTATTTAAAGTAACGAATTAGTCATTTATGTTTTTTTTGTCCCAAATAAGTCCTTTATCTTTCAAATTTTTGACAGATAAATCCTTTTACGTCAACCTCCATCCAACTTTGTTAACAGTGCTTATGTGGCGTGCTGACTCATTATTTGATTAGGTGGCATGTCATTTTTATTTTTGCTTAGGTGGCATATAATTTAATTTAATAAAAATAAAAGCTAAACAAAAATAAAAATGACATGCCACCTAATCAAATAATGAGTCAGCACGCCACATAAGCACTGTTAACAAAGTTGGATGGAGGTTGACGGAAAAGGATTTATTTGTCAAAAATTTGAAAGATAAAGGACTTATATGGGACAAAAAAAACATAAAGGACTAATTCGTTACTTTAAATAAAGATAAGGGACCCCGGGAGCACTTTAGCCAAAAATCAGATAGAAAATGGAATAATGAAGGGTTGTGACTAGTTTAGATTGCGGTTAGGGCAGTTGTTTCTGTTGTGACCCCCATTTCTACAAATAAAGATGGACGCACCAGATGTTGCTGACACTTTTTTACGGACAAGATCTTGCCGACAGTTATAAACGGCCAAGATCTTGCCGACACTTTTTTACGGCCAAGATCTTGCCGACAGTTATAAACGACCCTGATCTGTACGTGGCTTTTTGGCACAAAAAAACTTGGTTTTTAGTGTATTTCTGGCATTTGGCAGACATATAATTTAAATCCGTAAGTCCTACTTCAAAACTCAACACGTTAGATTTACACCTCTTCTATAAGGCCATATATTTTTTTCCGCCATGAAATTAAAAGGTTGGAGGAGCAGGCCGGTGTTAGTTCCTCATCACATCAACAATACGAACAACCACCTGCCTCTGCCCCGACTAAAGAAGAAATACCGGCAGCACAACAACGCCCACGTCGTAATGGGCGAGCACCACCATGTGGAACTGGCCATCATCTACAACTTTTATTTTTTGCTTTTAATTTTTTTTGTAAAACCCTTGTAATTATCTGATAAATCTTTTAAATAAATTAATGTGTTATTTTAATTTTTTCACCATTAATTATATTACATATTGTTGCTCCCCGAAAAATTCGGTTAAGGATTCCTCAGTTTGACAACGTGAAAAATTTTGAAGCCGCCACCAATATTTATTTTTAAAGACTAAAACATTGGAAAAAGTCTTTTGAAAAAGGTGGATGGTCTTTCGAAAACACAGAGATGTAGGTTCGGGGGTCGGTTAGGTACGGGGAAGGTATTAGCACCCCGCACCTCCTTTCTACCGAAAGGGAACCATTAACTTTGATGTGTGGCTTAGAAAAAGTTGACTTGAAATGATTTTTGTTCTACTTCCTTTCTTTTTATTTCCGTTGGAGAAACGGTTTTATTGAGAAGAAAAGTATTTTTGGTATCTTTGAAAAGCGGAACAAAACAAAGATTTTTAAAAGGGGTGCTTGACGGGTTATGACCCGCTCCTACGTACCCTCTCTGGAAGAGGGATCAAAGCTACGTAGTTCTAGGGAACAAAAGTTTTTTAAAAGGGTGCTTGACGGGTTATGACCCGCTCCTACGTACCCTCTCTGGAAGAGGGATCAAAGCTACGTAGTTCTCGGGTTTTGGTTTTGAAAATGTTTTTGTGTTTTTGGAAATAAGACTTGAGTGTTCACGAATGCCAAACAAGCAACGGCTTCGAGTGGCGTTCATTACTAACTTGAAAAAAAAATAGTTGAAACCGGTAATCAAACAAGCAAAGGCTTCGAGTGACTACAAGTGACAACGTTTTATTATCTTTTTTGTTGAAATCATTTTTGAAAAAGGGTGAGCCTTGGTGGTAATTGCATTGTTTTTGAAATTGGAATTTATTTATTTTTTTAGTTAAGGTGTGGGAGCTTTCATGATAGCCAAACAAGCAAAGGCTTCGAGTGACTACCACTAATAACTCCTCATTAGCGATCAAACAAGCAAAGGCTTCGAGTGATGACTAATGATTTATTTAAGAAAAATGCCTTAGGTTTTTTTATTGAAAAATCATTTGATTTAATTTGAAAATTAGTTCTAAGAAAAAGATGATTTGGAAAAGGATTTCGGAAAAATAAGTAGAACATTTCAACCAACTCCGAGTCCATAACCAAAAGATGCGACATGAATGAATGAAAAACAAACACATTCACTAATCAAGCAATTATGAACGTGATGATCACTAACTGAGATTAAACATGCCAATATGATCAAAAGATCCACTTATCAAGGATGCAAGATGAAGTTCTCAAAGCAAATGTGTGTGTGTAGGAAGGGGTGTATTTACCCTAATGACTCTATGCTACAACATGCATGTAGACTTACGTCTTCATTAGGAGGTCATACACATGGATGGAATGGCATACAATTGAATCAAGACATTTAAAATGCATCAACAACAAAAGAATACAATTGATCATAGGCATAAAATAGTCTAAGTTAAATGGATGAGCATGTGATCATGATGTGCTAGATTAGATAAGCATGGATGCATGTAAATGCATGAACATTTGAGAATGAATGCAAGAATGAGTATATACAAAGATGTATGAGCATACAAGAATGCATGAGCATTTGATTAATGAATGCATGGACATGTGAGGATGAATGCAAGAATGAGTATATACAAAGATGCATGAGCATACAAGAATGCATGGACATGTGAGGATGCATGGTTATTTAATTATGAATGGACATGTGAGAATGCAAGAAGTATAAACAAGTAAGGATGCATGAGGTACTAACAAGTGAGAGTGCAAATGAATATGCAAGAGATATGAATATATGAAAAGGCATGAAGATTAAAACAAGAGAGTATGCAAGAGATACAAGCAAATGAGAATGCAAGAGAGTGAATAAGGTTTTATTTAAGTGCAAGTGTGTAAGAGTGTGTCATAAAAAGTGGTAAAAATTAGTTACCTTATTCTTAGGAAATGGTGAAATGTTTTGGTGTTTTTAGAGTCTTAGGAAAAAGTGGTAAAAAGTATTTTTGGGTTGATTTTATAAAGTTGAAAAGTTATAAATGTAAACTAGAAAATGTTTTGGGTCTTTTTGTAATTTAAGAAAGGTAAAAAGTAAAGGTAAATTATTAATGAAATGGTAACTTATTTAAGTGAAGGTGGTAAATTATTTAAGTGAAGGTAAATGGTAAAAGTAAAAGGTAAAATGTTTTTAGGGTTTTAAGTGAAAGGTAAAAAAGGGTAAGAAAATGTGTTTTTACTATTTAGTAACACTTAAGTGAATGGTAAAAACTAAAAGGTAAAAAGTAAAAAAAACACAATTCACAACAATTAATTTACCAAACAAGATCAAACAACAAATTTGAGTAAGTAAATTGGTCACAAAAATGGCTTTATGGCCGAAACATACATATACACAATAAGGCTCAAATTCAACAAATTTCTTGCAACCGAATCACATCATTAGACACACGCACATAAACCCTAAGATCTACACATGTATATCACACTCAAACAATCATCATTTCATCATTTATTCAACACAAAAACAAGAGGGAACAAAAAGTATAAAAAACCCTAATTCTACACTATCAAACCTTAGAGCATGAAGGACTACCTTAACCAATTTTATTCCATCAAAACTCAAGAAACAAGCAAGAAAACATGTTATCCAACAAGAGAGGCTCTAGGCCGAAGCAAAAAGGTAAGGAAAAATAAATTTTTATTTGGTGAAAATCGCATGAACAAAGAGCAAATCACAAGAACAACACATAATCAACACATAGTCACAAGAACACACTTATTTAGTGGGTGAGATGCCAACTCTCACCCACAACAGCCCCTAATCTACATTTAAATGATGTTATGAGATGCAAATATAAGTTGAAAAAGGATTTTGATGCAAGAAAGTGGATGAAAATGCAAAGGGTTTTAAGTTATACCTTAGTTCCAAGCTAAACAAGAGTAGAAATGAAGATCAAGAGTAACCAATCACCAACACTCCTCAAAAATCACCAACAACAACCACGTAACCTTGAAGGATCAGCCCCTTTGATGATGTAAATGTGGAATCAAAGATGAAAGGAAAAGGATATATGGATATGGAGTGAGTTTGAGGTGATTTAGTGGATGGAAGTTGAAAAGAAAATGGAGGAGAGGGGTGAGGGGGGCTACGGCCTTGGAGAGAAAAGAGGTGTGCTAGGGTTTTTGAATGGAGAGTGAGGCTAAGAAGATGTGTGGGCTGATCATATGAAGATATATATAGTGCTCACTTATCATTAAGGGCTTCTAGGTCATTTTGATTTCCATGGTGCTCTAGGATTGCATCTAAATTTTGAACCAAGGGTCAAGATCAAATGTCACATGGATTAGGGGCAATTAGAAAGCACAAAGTGAGGAGAGAGAGGGCTGAGGGGCGCAGCTTAAGGAGGTGAGTGAAGGATAAGTTCAATTACAAAATTGTATTTTTCCATGAAGCTTATTACAAGAGTGCCATTTTAATTCAAATGAAGGGTGAGGATTGCATTTAACACTTGAATGGAAGGCCATGATTTAAACACAATTTGCAACCAATAAAATAAATCAAAAATGGGGGAAAAGGGGCTGGAATTCGCAGCCAAGGAGAGAGTGTGAGTGGAATTGCAACTTGTACTATTGTACTACACTTGACCTTTCAAAATTCAAAGGGATATTCCTTATTCCCTTCTAGATAATTCTTCTAGATTCTTGCCATTTTGGGCTATGTCCCATGATTCAATGATTGGGCTCTGAATTTTATGATCTCACCAATCCCAAAATTGATTTGTTGACCCCACTCCAAAGGAAATGACCATTTTACCCTTTTGTTCAAAAACCGAATTTCATGCCAAAAATATTCCAATGATGCACAAAAAAAATGCACAACTCCACTCATTTGGACTCAAATAAATTCCTCAAGAGATGCATAGTGGTTTTTACCGAGAAATTATTTATTTTAGTGAAATGACCAAAATGCCCTTTTGGTCCCAAAAACCCTAATTTTGCTCCAAACTTCATTTCCACTCTAACAATGATCCTGAGACCCTTTGGATGACTCTAAAACTCTAGAAATGCATGCATGATGAGAAAATAAGTCTTTTTGGTGAAATTACCAAAATACCCTTTAACCTAGGAAAAACCCTAGAAACCCTAGAAATGCTCTAAAGTGCTCTAAAATGCCATGCAATGCTTTTCTAACCCTAAAATGCATTCGGGAACTTCTAAGATGCGAGCATGATGCTCTTCCTAACCTCTAGGATGAATGCTAAGACTTGATTTATTTATTTTTGATTGAAAATTAGGGTTTTGACCTAAGCCGGACAAAATTGGGGTATGACAGCTGCCCCTCTTTATTTGGATTTTGATAAGGAATATGAATTGGCCGAAGCATATTCCGAGGCAAAACAGAAATAAAGAATTCAGAAATTATACCGATTTTGTCTACTTAGGGAAACCCGAATTTTCCTCTTTTTCTTTTTATATTTTTTTTTGAAAAGATGGGCTTGAAAACAAACGGGGAATGGTTAACACTTGGTGCATTAACCGAGAGAGAAAATGATGGACCACTCAGGATCTGAAGGAGCACTAAGGCTCTGAAGGACCACTCAGGGTCTGAAGGAGCACTAAGGCTCTGAAGGACCACTCAGGGTCTGAAGGAGCACTAAGGCTCTGAAGGACCACTCAGGGTCTGGAAGGCTGCCTAGGCCTTAATTGAAGGACCATCGTGGTCTGAAGGAGCGCTACTAGCTATGGTACTAGTAAAACGGTCTGAGGGGGGCCTTCGAGCGGCCATGATGGGTCAAGATCAGCTCCGGAACTGATATGTTGACTATGAAGGACGTCCGCTGTGTCTTAGGCTTGACACAACTAGTCTGAAGGACCACTTGGGGTCTGAAGGACTTACCCGCAGCTCGAATACGAGGTGAAGTCTGCTTTTGAAGGGACACTTGGGTCCTGAAGGGATTCACGAATCCTGTTGGTTGATTGATTGAAATGACCAATGCTGCCGCACTGGATTGAGGTACCTGCATACGTCAGTTGATGCAAGGAATAGTGCATGGAGTATGAGTGCATGTTATGCAAGGGCATGTTATGCATGTGCATGCAATGTGAGTGCATGCGATGTGATGATTTAGTGGAATGATGAATGCAATGAGATGCTATTCTTGATTCTTCGTTTCTTTTGTCAGCTTTTTTTGACTGTTTGTTTTTTTTTTTGTTTTTTTTTTCTTTGATCAGCTTTCTTTTTTCTGATCGTTGTTTTTTTCTTTTGCTCTTTTTGCTATGTGAGGATGCAAATGCAATACTTTGATGCATGATATGAAATAGTTGATTGGGAAACATAGGCATTTTGGATGACATGCAATGAAAGCATGAAATGCGAATGTGAATATGATGTGAATGAAATGCTTGGATGCAAATGTTATGACATGGGATGACGTGTTTTTGCTTTTATGATGCAATGCTTTGATGCTTGATGGAATGAGATGGAAGATTTTTGCTTTTATCCGCTGCTTCTTTTTTGTTGCCTTTCATGAAATGATGATGTTGGCACGATGCAAACTATGATAAACAAAATGGAACGCCTAAATGCATGAGGATATGAATGATTAAACATTTTTGTGATGATGAGATGCGAGACTTTGAATGCAAGGGATTGAGATGATTATTGACCTTTTTGTTGAGAAAAAATGGAATTTGATTCAAACTCCGGTGTTCTCAAGATTTTATTTACAAACAAAACTCACTTGTTTTCTCTTCCTTCCAATGACGACTGAATCTTAAATATCGCAGGACTAACTTGTGTTCTCCCTCTTTGAAGCATTATCTAGTAAGCACGCATAGGGGTGCAAATGTGAATGAGTGAGTCAGTTAACTTGGAATGGACTTTTATGGCAAGTGAAGGAATGACCGACATGGCTATTGCCGAAGCTTATGAGGGACCAAGAGATACAAGATTGCCCCAATTCAGGTTTTTGATGAGTGAATAGTTTGCCCCTGTCTTGTGGTGACAACAACTAGGGGCGCAGAAGATGATGAATTGGGAATGCTTTGGCTTTTGAAAGGGAAGGTGGATCCAAAGAGATTTTGTCCCAACCCATAAAGTTTGATGTTGCCCCCAGTCATAACAAGGACAAAGCTGGCCCCAATTAGAATGACAATGTCTTGTTTAGGATAGTGAGTTGAGAAATTACCCCGGTGAGGTTTTTTATGGGAATGAATGAGGTGAAGGAATGAGGATGCATTTGCCCCGCTTTGGAATGACATTGACAACTGGGGTGACATGGGATGGGCCTTGAACAGACTTTCCCAAGACTAGGGTGTGTGGGTGGTGAAGAGAATGCCCCAACTTTTGGGTCCGAGTGGTATTCTCAGTGCAAATCTTTGGTTCTCTACTGATGTCTTGACTTTTGGTGCGAAAGAATCCTTACCTGGTGATCACTAAACCCTGTTTTAATATCAAGGGGAATTAATGATCACAGACTTGCCCCAGCATGGAGGACTTGAACCAAAAGTCAAATACGCACTGATGGGGAGAATATGCACTTTATGGGTGGACGGGGCGGGGTTAGACTTGGACGGGAAACTGTGGTAAGGGAGGAAAACCAACGGACTCAAACAAGAGAATGTACTCATAGCATGCACGCTCATTAGAAGAATGCTTCACAGAGAGTTAGCATCAGTTAAAAAATTTGCTTTTTTTCTTTGACACACTATTTCAGTCTTTTGTCATAGAATGGATGGGATGCAGTGCTTTTGAAAGAAATGCAAATGAGCTATTGATTTGAAAAACTGAGTGCCTTGGAACACCTTGATAAACTTTTTCAAAAAGGATGATTGTTTCGCAAGAACGTCTCGCTTCTCATCACAACTCTTATTTTATGCAATGAATGAATGAACAAATTATGATATGCAAGTATGATGCAAATGCAATGCTTTGATGCAAGATTTTTTGTTGTTCTTTTCCTTTTATGAAATGCAAACATTAAGATGATGTAAATGAAATGTTTGAGTCCAACTGCTATGGTACATGTAGCAATAATATGAAATGGTTGATTGGGAAGTATTAGGATTTTGGATGGCACGCGATGAATGCATGAAATGTGAATGTGTCCTTTTTTGGTATTTTTTTATTTTTTGGGCGACTTCTAGCCTAAAAAGAAAATGTGTTCTACTTTGGTAATTAAATTAAAATGTGTCCTTTTTTGGTATTTTTTTATTTTTTGGGCCTACAGTTGTTTTTTCCCGCTAAAACATGGCAGTATAAAGGACTACGGGTATTGACTTGATAACACTTGGTGTTGAAAACTTAATTGGGGTCGAGCTCTATCCGATGAGGAGAGGGCCGATATGAAGTTGTTTTTTGCCATCTTACATTCATTTCATCCCGTTGGCAGTGGCGGCTATATAAGTTTCATTCTTTTTCTGTTAAATCTTGTTATGCACTTTTATTAAGTTTGATGCCGCAAGATAGGTTGGATAGTGATATCCAGAGTGCTCTTAATGTTTTGTGGTGGTTTTCAATGGGTATTATCAGGGATCTTCATGGGTCGTGTTCCCCCCTCAGTTTTGAGCAGGATGAATTTATTTCCACTTTAATTTTTATGTGCGGGTGTTCTCGGTCAGTTTGCCTTGATATCCAGAATTGGTTGGGCATTGTGGTTACCGATAATCTGGTTGATATCACTTATTTTCAAACTCATGGTTTGCTGCTGGATTCCAAGAAGGCTTGTAGATTGAATGATTTGTTTTGGATAGTTTTCACGTGGTGTATCTGGTTTCATCAGAACCATATTCTTTTCAGAGGTCTTGTCTTTAATCCTCAAGTGTTTGTTAACCATGTTAAGTTTATATCATGAAGTGGGTTCATCAACATAGAAGGTCGCAATTCGATTGTTACGATTTCTGATCGGTGGGGAAATCCTCTTGTTAAACTACGTGTAATGGGCTTTCCGCCTCGCTCTTCCTAGGATACTATTTTCCTCCTCGGGTCTTTTTCCGTTGGGGTTTTGGCCCTTGGAGGTTTTAACGAGACCCCTTGTATCTGTAAGGGTTTGTGTACTCCTAGTACTCCTATTAATATAATTTTTGCTTACAAAAAAACTAAATTTCACTCTCTTTTTCTCTATTTCTTTTTTTTAGATTAATAGGGGCTAAAAAGCCCAAAACGAAAAAATGAATTACATCGGAAGAAGTCTAGGAGTCAAAACTCCATTAAAATTAGCATGCAACAAATGTAAAATACTTGCTGGAGGATCCTCATAAAATCGAAGGCCATCCACCAACTCACACGCCATGGAAGCCATACCATCAGCAACCATATTTTAAAACTTCACAATATACATGGATGACGCGACCCCTCCACCCGAGATGGAGAAACTTCTAAACTCGCAAAAGAAGGCTTCTACCCTCCATGTTACTAGGACCATCACCACTTAGAAGAGAGACCACCACCTGAGAATCCATTTGAAGCTCCACATGTGTATGTCCCCCTACACCGTGCCAAATTAAGATTTTCCAATGCTCCCCAAAGCTCCGCAATATATGAGTTGGCTTCCCTGAAATGACAAGTGAACCCTCCTTAATCACCTGCCAATAGAGTCTCGCAAAACCCCACCACAACCTCCAATACAACTTCCCTCCATTGAAGCGCCATCAGTATTAATAGTAGCAAACCCTTCGACAGCAGGTTTCCAACAAACATTAATGGTGATCTTAGGAGGCCTACCAATGGGACAAAAATGTTCCTTACTCTTTGTATAGTTATGAACATATTGCCCAATCACTACATCAGGGAGCATAAGGCATCACAAACTCAGGATCATGCACTATTTTGTTCCTCCAAATCCACAAGAAATAACATGTAGCAGCCCAAAGACTCTTCCAAGAAGCCCCTTCATCAGAATTAACATTGTATTTAACCCAATCCACAAAGGGGTAACCATAGAAGTCTGATCACAAATGGTTGGGGACCAACCTCCTCCATACAGATAGTGCAGAGGGACTATCCCTCAACACATGCAATATAGTCTCAGCCACCCCAACACAATGATGAAAATCTGAGTTGCCCTCACTCCATTGACTACAATACGCTTTGGTAGGCAATTCTCATGCAACACTTGACAAGCAAAGTCCTGACGTGCTCAGGGACATCTAACCTCCAAACAGATTTCCAAAGGGGAGAAGGAGTATCATTAGTACTATCACGCAAGTAATGATAAGCACTTGACACCGAAAACAATCCTGACCTCTCTCATGGCCAATACGCCATATCAGGGCCCAAGGAGGGTTTCGAGACAGGGCACGTCAACAACTTGTTAGCTAGTCTATCCAGAAGTACTAAGTCTCTAAGGATATCCCAACGCCACTGCATGCTTCCATCCACATAGTCAATCACCTTACAATTTTGGATGTTAGCAAAAATACCACCAACAAGATCGACAATAGTATTGCTTGTGTCAAGTCATCTATCCAACCCAAATCGGGTAGTGGTACCGTCTCCCAAAGCCCAGGCCTCATCACTATCACCCCAAATAAAACTTCTCAGAAGTCTTTCAATCTCTTTCAAACACGCCTTCGGGATGGGGTTAGTCATCATCGAATAAATAGGGATGGCTTGGACCACTAATTTAGCTAGTGTTACACGCCCAACAAAGGAGAGATGACCCACTTTCCAACCCGATAACCTTTGATGAACATTCTCCATAAGGTAGTTGAGGTCTTGTTGTTTAGGTGCACGGCCTAAGAGGCAGATGCCTAGATACTTACCCATAGCAAGAGTAGTGTTGAATCCAGACATAGCCCCTAACCTTCTTCAAGTTGTTGCGTTAACATTCTTTGAAAAGAAGATATTGGTTTTCTCCTTACTCACCGTTTGGCCGGACATGTCACAAAAATTATTAAGAGCATCCAACACACTTCGCATATTATCATCAGTTGCCTTTCCAAATAAAAGCAAGTCATCCACGAACATGAGATTAGAGATATTGGGACCACGTACTCCTACCTGCACGAATAGGAATCCATCTCTAATTATGCTCCACTTCTTCCTCAATCAGGTGGGTAAGCTTATCCTTACACAAGACAAAAATGTAAGGGGAGATAGGATCGTCTTGGCGAATATCACGCTGAGGGGCAAACCTCTCGAATCTTCTACCATTCCCCAGCACATTAGTGGTCATCATAGTGATGCACTGCGTAATAAGAGCTTGGAGAGAAGGAGGCATTCCAAGCTCAGTGAGAACCATATCTTTTTCTCTATTTCTATCTATCCTATCTCTTTCTTTTCTATTTCTCCTCAACCAAACACCTAATGACAGATTTAAATTTAGTTTGGTTTGTTTGAAAAGATGAGTTAAAACTCTTTTCTTGCAACGTTAGTACTAAGCTAGTTAAGTTCACTTACCATGCACGTAAAGTTGAAGGCAAACAGGGAGCAGTAGTTTGTCCCAATACTAGGACGCACACTCCTTGCTTGCACGGTCAATTGAGTGAGAATATATATTCAACTGAATTCACAAGAAACCCCCTCTTTTCTACTAATTCATGTTCAGGATTCAGAATTTCAGTGCATATATGTTTCTGCAATTTGAAGAATTTAGTTATAGAAAAAATCATAATAAATAAATATGACGTTTGATTCAGTGATTCGCTGGTACACAGTATTACCTAACACGGGAAAAAGATAATTAATGGAGCAAAAAAAAGTCTTGAGTACTTTATAGGCAGTGAAGTGTCTTTCTGCTTAAAACCGGCAAAGACGACAAATGAAAATTTAATATGATGATGATATTGATGTATAGCATTTGCTAGCTGCCAAATGTGAATACGTAGGATCTGATCAGTGTAAATGCTAATAAAAGATGGCGTGCAGCGTGCTCGTCTACTGCTAGTCTCACACAACAGTGAAATTAAAAAGAATCAAAGGACTAGTCAAAAATCTGCTATTTCAATTTGACTAGCTCTTCACTTTCTTGGGGGAGAAAAAGTAAGGAACAAAACCAAAAATACTACTGTCAATAATCCAGTCGATCACGTGCAACAACAATGTTGCTGAGATTCTTGGTAAATCACACAGGCAATGCGAACTTTGTTTGTCTGAATTTGGCCTATTTTTAAAGTCTGGTTAGGCCTTTTTAGAAAGTCTGATTGGGTCTATTTAAAGCAATTAATTTTAATGCCTTAAATTTAACAAATAGTTCATTTCATATTTTTTCTTTCCAGATTTATTTGGGTAAAACCGGGCAGGACAGCTGGCCCAGATTTATTTAATGAGTATCACATCATCTGTTTTTATTTGGCAGAATTCCAACTCAGCAAAAAAAATTGAAAAAATCCTCTTTGGACTAAAATGTCTGGATTTTTTAAAATAGGGGAATAAATGTCTGAGTTTTAAAATAGAGGGACTAAATGTCTGAATTTCTGAAAACAGGGGACTAAAACTATAATTTAGCCTTTTTCTTTTCAGATTTATTTGGGTAAACCCGAGTATCCACCGCACGGATAGCAGTGACTAATCTCCCGCTCATTGTAGGTGCTTCGAGAGGCAGGACAGCTGGCCCAGAGTTTTAACGTTGTTCCGTACCCAAAGCGGGTATCGAACCCCCGAAACTTGGTTAAGGGGGGTTCAGCCCCAACCGCTGAACCCAACGCTCAGGGTTTTCTTTCCAGATTTATTCCAGATTTATGTGCTAATAAATAAGTCCATAATATATTTTTTTCATTTATATATTAATACATAAATCCGGAATGAAAAAATAATTTTAGGGATGTCATTCAATAGTGCTTATTTGAGTAAGAGCGATTAAGAGCTATTAAATAATTTTAGAAACTTTTACTAGAGGGGGCAAAAATAGCCTATGATTTTTTCTCAAAAAAATAGTGCACGATCTAGGAACAAAGGCTTCAAGAATATTGTTTGTTTTTCGGACTCCCTTCATGCTATTTTTCTCATCTCTATTCCCTCTCTAATCTTTGGCATTAGTATGCAGCCATTGCGCACAACATCCAAGGCCCTGTTCCTCGGAGTTGGTCTGTCCGTATTTGCCACACCTTAAGGGAGGGTTGTGTTGATTTTCTGGCTAAGCTTGGTGCTACTTCTTCTCTGAATTGGATTTCTCTGGAGCATCCCCCACCTGGACTTGCTAGTGCTCTCGTTGCAGATACTAGCAGAGTCTTATTTCCTTAATTTTAGTTCCTTTTTTTGCGCTTTTCTCTTTTTAGCTCCGTCTTGTAACAAAAAAATATATTGTAATTAAAGTTTTACAAAATACATAATTTCATTATAAAAAAACCTAAATTACCTAAATTTCTATAAATGTTAATTAATGACATAAAAGAATATTTTAATTTTTAAACTGCTATAGTCAACATTAAATATGACATATTATCCATTAATTATTATTTAAATAAATTTATGTTAGTCAAACTGATTTAAAACATGAAATAAACTAATTTTTACTATTAAAAAAATTAAATTAACAACAAGAAGTCATAGATAAAATATAAATTGTGTCTCTAATTTGGCCCCTAAATTTAGATTTTTTGCTGTCTAATTTTCGTAGATAATTCTTCTTTTTTGTTGGCAAAATGAAATTACACTCAAATATAACACAAAGCTTAACAAGTAAAATTTAGCTTAGACCATACTCAATGGTAGATGTATTATGTATGTAATTACATATACATCACGTGCAGCACTCACACCGGTCACGAGGGTCCCTACTCCCTAATGAAGAAGAGTGGCATATGGCAAATGCGTTAAGCAAAATCATGAAGCACGTATTGAGATACGAACACGCATGTTTATAAATGAAGTAATCTTTGTATTTTTCAGTCACTTAATTTTAATCTCTCGATGAACTACTGCGTAAGGAATGGGGAATGAGATTGACATATTTGCACGTAAACCACGATCACCTTCTCTGATTCTAAAATATCCCAACTTCCCTTTGTTTCTCGTGGCTATAATCATAGCACATCTTTTATATAAACGCTTCCAAGCTTTGAAGCAGGTGCATGCATGCGACATGGCAATGATATAGGGGCACGTAGGACCAAACTTAACTTAAAAAATCCTATGATCCTATCCGAAACCAACGGGAAATTATTTAAAAGGAACGGAATGGTGGTGGAACACATGTACGTTGCAGACGATTTTGAACCTTGACATTTCGGCGATTAGAAATTTTACGTGTCGTACCCATGACTTTTCATTCACCATACCTATCTTCGCCACGTATTTAATTGCCTAGTCAAATTCCACGTTCATCTTATCGAACAACTGAATTTTATATATGGAAGATATACCTAATAATTTTTGGGAATTTAATTTATAAACACCAATCTACACGATTTTTTAGATTTTTTAGGATGTTCGTGAAATAACACGTCAGAAAAATGTTTGATTATGTTCTGTAATGTGCTTTCGATCTTGGTGATCGGTATTATGCAGTTAGTAGGTGTTTTATCCTTGATTCTGTTTTAATGTTCAGGTCTTGAGATGTTCGATGTGGTTCGATCTTGAGATATTCGATGTTGTTCGATCTTGAGATGTTCGATGCTGTTCGATCTTGAGATGTCCGATGTTGTTCGATCTTGAGATGTCCGATGTTGTTCCTGCAATAACACTCCGACGCTCAAGTCAGTATTTGAGTTAATGAGTATTGTGTTGGGAAAAGTGCTTACCATTTAATAAGCATTGAATGCTGTATTTATAGATTTTGAGTGGTGTTTGCTTTGGTCGATTTGGGCCGTCCGATCTTGTAGAGTGATCTTGACCATTGATGAATGGACCCTGTTTCTATGTAATGGGTCTCTGAATAATTGGGCCTTGCAGGAGGTGTGAATAGCATAATTTCTATTTACCATAACAGATTATATCTCAATTATTTTTAAAGTCATATCATAATTTTTGATTGATTAATAGCGTAAATTTTTTACAGTGACCTCCATACCAATCAATTATTTTTAGACAAAAAAAATATCGTATCTTTGTCTCAATTTTCTAATATTTTTTTCAATTTTTATTTATTTATTTATATTTTCAAAATGTATAAAGTCACAAAGTCATTTTATATCCCAAGTAGGTAGCTCAGTTGGCGAGCTAAAGGATGTCGAAAGAGTGCACCAAAATAGAGCAAGAAGGAGGTCCCGAGTTCAAACCCCATAAACTAACATTCTCCCACCCCATTAACATTGCTTATCAAAAAAAGGAATTACTGTGATAAGTTTTTTGACATGGTAGTGGAGGTCACTGTCTGAGTTCCACAGGAGGTCAAAAAAAGGAATTACTGTGATAAGTTTTTAGAATTACTATCTGAGTTCCACAGGGGAGGGGGTAGTAGCGGCACTAGGTGGAGCTTAGTATATTGTTAAATTTTAATGGATAATTTGAATTTAGATATTCAAAATATTCTCTACTCTATAAACAAATTGATAATTTGAGTTTATATATAATTTGAATTTACAAATTTAAATTGATATTTTGAATTTCAAATTATTATTTCTCAATTTGAATTGATAATTAGATTTTTTTTGCTTTGGACTATTGCTGGCTATGTGTTCCAACACTTTCAACGATCAAATTTTGTACGGGCCAACACCGAGTTTGTCCTCTGCGGCAATCGACCCCGGGAGCACTAAGTCGACCACGTGCTCCAAAGTAGATTATGCCAATGAGCCAATAATGTTTATTAAAAATAGAACATAGAACAAAAATTTAAAAGTTAGTTGTTGCAAAAATTAAAAGTTGTCTAATTTAAGAGTATAATGGTCTAAAGTAATACACACAAAATTTAGTGAAAGGAGGTCCTACCATTACATATAGGTACTTTTTTTTACCAAAACTAATATATATCTTCAAAAACAAAATTATATATAGGTATTCTCATTTTAGAATGAAAAAAAAAACTGTGAACTAAACCAAATTTAAGGATATTTTTGATGTGTTATCTTCAAAAAAATACTTTTGATGTCGAAATTAACATATATAATTTTGCTAATAGTTAGGTATAGATTAATTATTTGCAAAAGTATATATGTTTTGACGTCAAAAGTATAATTTCTTTTTTAGATAACACATCAAAAGTATCTTAAATTTGGTTTAACTAACATTTTTTTTTCATTCTTTAATGAGAATTGTTTTGGAAATTTGACTGACACTGAAATAACATTTTATTTTCGGCAGATAAAAAAATAAGAAAAATTGAAATCTGGATAAGATGCATATCTTGTTTATCACGAGAGAGATGGTGGTATCAGACCAGCAATTAGCAAGCCATGCCACTTGCCACTTGCCACTTGCCACGGCTATCCACCTTTGCTTTAAAATCCAGCTGATTGCCTTTGCATTATTTTGTACTATTTATTATCTGTGTTTACATGCAAAGATAGAGAAGCCCGCCACATGTCGTGAAATGGAAATACCTAATCCAATTGCATGAGAAAATTGTCAAAAAAAAAATTGCATGAGAAAAAAATATCTTTCTTTTTATGCTAGAGTAGAAGAAGGTTGTAGGGTCTTTGTTGGGATACAACTTGGAGTCGCAAATCTAGCGTTGTCCACATCAGATAGATATCTAAAGTCGCTATATATCAATTTTTCAAGGAGCATAGATAGAGAGTCTATAGATGATGAGTTAACACGAAACACTAACCAATACCATAGGCATACATATATATATGGAGCTGGGTAATTAGACAGTTTGGTTTATTTGGATTTCAGTTTGGAACTACAAAAAACAGTAGTCAGCGGGGATTTTAAAAAACACCGGAGTTTTAAGTACCGCAATCTAATTGTGGGTGTTTTTTGAAAACGCTAGCATCCTGTCATTTAGCGGGGGTTTTACAGCGGGGGTTTTTAACCCCCACAATTAGTGGAGGTTTTTTTTGAGGGGGTTATAAACCTCCTGAAATTGATTTATTTGTGGTGATTTTTTATTGCCATAGTTGATAGGACTTTTTTGTGGGGGTTTCAACCTCTTATTAGAGTTATGGAGAGACAATATTTCTTTTGCAATTTGAGAATTTCTTTTTTCTTTATCTAATTACCTGTTTTCATCACTAATAATATATCTTAAATAACACTTACTAAGCTTACTAAAAAAACTGAAAATTTCATTTAAAATATAATTCTGATAACATAAATGTAATGTCAAATATTTAATGTCATCTAACTCAAAAAGATAATAGAAGGAAACAATTGTAGCTCAAAATCATAATGGCAACAAAAAAATCCTATACTAAAGGATCCTAAAACCACTAAATATTGCTAGCACCAAATGATCCATTTGCATCCATTGGAGAATGAGGCTCACTTGCATGTTCACTTGCCTGAAATAACAAAAGAAAAATTAACTCATTTCAAATATCAAAAATCAAAATAAAAAAGAACTAAATTGATACATATTTAATTCCAACTAATACATACTATATGTTTCTACAATACATACTCATGTTTAATCCGAACAAATTGACTCATTTCCAACTAATACATATATATTCCAATACATATTTAATTCTACCCATTGTAAGGTAACATGATAAGCATTATTATAAGAATCAAAGACACCAATAACAAAATCTACATCAGTGACGAATCAAAGATACCACTAACAAAATCTACACCACTGTAAGATCTCATGTATTTATAATACAAGTGTTTACTTGATTCAAACTTTTCAACAATTAATTCAAACTTGATTGAAATTTTAAAACTTACATTTGATGAATCAAACACACCAATAAATTCTTCGGGGATCTCTCCTTCTTTCCGTACCATGTAAGCTTTAAGTGCAGGTTCCAAGTTTGTGTACTTTTCTTGCCATATGTTAGGAGATGGTGTGCCAACAGTGGATGAAGAAAGACTCAAATTTGAAAGTCGAAGTCTAGTATTTCTAAATGCATTAGTAGGAGTTACTCCCATACCCATGCTCCGCACTCTCCCAGAGTGTTCAAGCCCCAACAGTCTATCCAAAACATCATTTGGAGAAACTTCAGCCTCATCAATATTACTTTGAGTCAAACCCACTTCAACTTCTTCCTACAATCATTAAGATTTTCGAATTTAAAACCCGTGGTTAAAATTAAATATGCAACCTAAAGACGATATTGTGAAAGGAGAAATAAAGAAATAAAGAGTTAGAACATCAACCATAACAAAACATAATCATCTATATATTAAACTGAAAATGGTAGTTAATAAAGGGAAAATACAAACTGTATGCATGCAGGTAAATGAAAACTATATGAAATTCTTTATAGATGATATAAAGATCCTAGCATCTCAGTTAGAATACTCCCTCTGTAATGGAGGGAGTATTAGATAAATTAAAAGGAAAGAGAGCTCTATTTCTTATTTGGTATTAGTAGAGAGGTTGAAATGACAAAACTGCATAAATTGAACAGACCATGCATAAGGAATTAGAATTAGAACAGACCGTGCATAAGGTATTAGTAGAGAGGTTGAAATTGACAAAACTGCAGAAATTTCAAAGACAAACACCATCAAAATGACGAGATATCGATGAGTGAAACTTACCCCTATATCTTTTGCTTTATCGTTAACAACTGATCCGTCCTTCTTTTTATGGGTTTCAATATACACTTTTCCTCGACTCGGTAGTTGTCCAGTTTCCAAAAACTAAAACCGATAAAAAAATGTCACAATAGATATAATTAAATATACTAGATCATAAACTCTATTAGGTTAATTAATATAACTACCATCTCATGTCTTTTTCTAGAGAGAGATTTAGAACCGCCAGTATGAGGAATATCTTGTAGGCCCGTATTTCTTTATTTCTTTGACAAACCGCCTACGAACAAACAAATATAATTATGTATTTGTTAAATAACTTGCTTCACCAAAAATAAATAGATCAAAGTAACACAAATCCTACCTGTGTTTTTGGTGTTAGACAATAGGTAACAAAATAAGCCCATTGAGTTTCATCTATGCCGGTTGGCACGTTACTTATGATTTCATCTCTAGTTTTGGTTGGATCAGAGAAATGGTTCCATAAGGTTTGCCTATTTGCAGCCCACTTCTTTCCAAGGTTAAGTTTGCAATATCTTTCTGCAACAGCTTCAATAGTTCTAAAACAAAAATGAGGCTGCCAGTAAAAAGGGAAGCAGTTTCAGTATTAACGAGGAAGCAGTTTCAGTAAAAAGGGAAGCAGTTTCAGTATTAACAGATCAGTAAAAAGGGAAGCAGTTTCGGTATTAACGAGGATCAGATTCAGTAAAGTAGCATATGTTGTTCAGCAATTCAGTAATTCAGTAATGTTGTTCAGCAAATTCAGTAATTCAGTAATTCAGCAGATTCAGTAATTCAGTAAAAAGGGAAACAGTTTCAGTAAAAAGGGAAGCAGTTTCAGTATTAACGAGGATCAGATTCAGTAAAGCAGCATAGGAACAAATCAGTAAAAAGGGAAGCAGATTCATTACACAAGCACATAGAAAACAACAACTACAGGGAAGAAGTATAGAACAAGCCAATACTGCAAAATGCAAAATCTAATAAAGAAGTAGCATTTGAGCAATAACTAAATATTAACCCAGCCCAGTCTTATTTTGGGTTCACCAATGCTGCCAGAAATTCAATGTTGTCTTATTTTGGACAAATAGTAGTAATGAAGAAACAAAGAAAGGATTAAAATGCCTAAGTTGCTGTTGTGCTGACTACTTCATCAGTAATTCAGCAGATTCATCATTAACATATTCAGTAATTCAGCAGATTCAGTAAATCAGTAAAGCATTAACAGATTCAGTAAACAACAGTTCAGCATTAACAGATTCAGTATTAACCAATTATTCAAGTGAGGTGAAATTTAAAAGATAAATACAAGTTATGAGAGGAAGCAGAATTATTACCAAAATGCTATCTTTAAAGCAATCATTAAAATACTTAATCGGAACACCTCGTGGCCCATTCCACCGGTCAAAGTTGATTGGAAATATCTTGCAATCAATTGCTAGTATACCCAAATATCCTGCAAGCAAGCCTTGTGCCTCACCAATTGCAGCACCTTGATCATCAAAGTGCACAATTATGCACTTCCCTCTAGGTAAGAATTCAACTTGCTTAATCTTGAATCTAATCTTCTTAATAACACCTTCGGGGTCTTAAACAACAAAAGAATTCATTTAATCAAAAAGATAAAATGTATAAGAACTTCGAAAAATGAAATAAAGTATAACGCATATACCTATTTGTTCAACAGACCAACTACTTGCACACTCGCGTCCAATACATGGCCCACAGGTTTGAGATGGTTGTGGTGAACTGTGACCTGTATTTCTGACTGAGGCAAATGATGTTTGATGGGAAGACTGAGAAGAATGTCCTTCACTCTGAGTGTGATGTGAATGACTTGGGGATTGAGTTGGAAGATGTGCTTGAGGTGAAGAATTAGTTGAAGCTTGAATTGGGGCTGGGGGGTACCTTGCACTATGAGTGTGAGTTTGAAGATGTGGTTGAAGTGAAGAACTAGTTGGAGCTTGATTTGTAGTTGGATGGTATCCTGCACTTTGAGTGTGGGGTAAAAAATGGTTTGAAGCTTGAGTTGCATAATGTGTTGGGGCTTGAGTTGAAGGATGTGTTGGGGCTTGAGTTGGAGGATGTGTTTGAGAAGCCTCAACTAGGGCTTGAGTTAGAGTAGCAGGGTGTGTTGCACAATGAGTTTTCGGTGCTGACTTTAGTGGATTTTGGAAACGTCTAGTCTTTGCCATCACTGCATATTCATGAAAAGGGAGAAACATAAAAAGTTAAATTCAAAATCAAATGTCATATTGTCAATTTTTTTAGCATGCATAGAAAGCGTAATGGAGCTATTACCTTATTTACAGTACAATATTAACTATACTATTCTACTCAGACATGTGTGAGTCTGTTGCCAAGTCAGCAGGCATATTTGACTCAATTACATCATCAATAAAGTGGTTTGTACCCAATTGCACATACTCATCATCAATATTACAAAATTGTTCAAGTTGTGGCTCTTGGTACGGTTCATTTCCATACACTTCATCTTCTATTTCTTCGCCCATTTCATATGAATCTCTTGGCTTTAAATGCACTGCAACACTCCATCCTTTATTAACCACATCATCGACATAATACACTAGTTGTGCTTGAGATGCCTCAATGTAAGGGTCATGTTCTTCACGATCACCATTATGAATCAATCTTTCAAAATTTACACAATTAAAATTCCAACTATCCTTTTTATACCCTCTGTTCCGTGTAGTTTCCGCCCACTTGCATTTAAAAAGAACAACATTGAACTGCCCATAGAAGTTAATCTCAATAATATCTTCCAACTTCCCATAATAAGGTATCTCTGCTTGTCTTGAGTTCCTATCAACACTACTCGAAACACAAGATGTGTTGGATGTTAAAAAAACTCCACTATTTTGTGTTCTCAGTCCCTCTTCTCGAGCCAAAGTTCGAAATTTGAACCCATTAATGTTGTAACCACTAAATCTCTTTGCATTGTGCAAAGGACCGCATGCTAGAAATTTTAGATCAGCAGTCATGTTATTCATTGTTTCTGGACTCGTAATCTAGATAACGTAATGCAATTGTGTCAGTCAAATTTCGAAGCAAACATGACAAATAGGAACATAACTATTGGATGATCACATACCCGCTTTCGAAACCAATCAACAAATTCCTTAGATACTCTCTTTTCTATCTCTGTTGCTGAAGGTCTTCTTGACCTTGAACTTCTTTTTATGAATTGTCTAAATTCCCTACACGAATTAATAATGGCAATTCAGTGCACATGATTAGTATATTTAAAAGTCTAATAATGAATGAGCTGATGTTTATTCTAAATACTCACTCAACAAATGGTGCAACTATTGAACAATTCAGAAGCACGTATCGATGAGCTTGTAGTTTTTGCATTTGAGTTAACGTGAACATTGAATAAGCTCCTACTGGTTTTCCAAGTTGAGGGAAGATAGAGGATGCATAGGGGGACTCATTCTCATTTGGGACATCACAAACACGCCCAGGTCTATTGAATCCTGTCTCTATATCTTCAATATAGCGAGAACAAAAATTTAGAGACTCTTCAGCTAAGTAACCTTCAACTATAGACCCTTCTGGTTGAGCCTTGTTACGTACAAAGGACTTCAAGTGACCCAATTCCCTACAAGAATGATCGATAATTAGTGTATGCAAGTGGCATATATAGAACAAGATAGCTTCAATTGAAGGAGCAATTCTTTTACCTCTCTACAGGATACATGTATCTATAATGTACTGGACCTCCAAGCTTGGATTCCTTTATTAAATGGACAGTTAAATGAACCATAACTGTGAAAAATGAAGGAGGGAATAACATTTCCAAATGACAAAGTGTAATCACAATGAGATCTTGGAGAATTTAAAGATCTGAAAGGCTCAGACTTTTACCACAGAGAACTCTAAAAAATGAACAGAACTCCACCAAGACAGCCGTAACATGGTTTGGCAACAAATTGCGGATGGCTAATGGTAGTAGTTGTTCCATTATAATATGAGAATCATGGCTTTTCAATCCAAATATCTTTTGTTGTGCCTCATCAACACATCTAGAAATGTTACTTGAGTAACCATCCGGTACTTTAACATTCTTCAAGGTTTTAAAGAACAAATTTTTTGTATCGCGTGTTAGTGAAAACAAAGCAAGGCGATATCTCCCTTTATCATCGGGCCAAAGATCACGCCTTATACCCATATCTTGCAAATCTTTTCGAGCATTAAGATTGTCTTTTGATCTAGGCTTCTCGTGGAGCAAAGTATACAAAACATTGTCACATACATTTTTTTCAATATGCATGAAATCCAAATTATGACGCAACAAATTAGATTCCCAATATGGAAGTTCAAAGAATATGCTTCTTTTATTCCATTGCTTAGTTGGTTGTCTAGATCTTTTTCCTGTACCATTCAACACTCCTTCTCTTCCAAATGGAACATCTAGGTTTTCCACTTGCTTCAAAACATCAGATCCTCAGATCCTGATATATTTGAGGGTGGACTTCTCTCCTCTGTGCTTCCAACGAAGCGAACACGGTTCAGTCTAAATCTATGATTTCTGCTCAAAAAACGACGATGGCCCATAAAACACCATTTTCTACTATGAGGGAGACGATAGGGCTCTGCATCAAAATTACAAGTTGGACAAGCCAAACCTGTATGAGTGTTCCAACCAGACAAATTTCCTAAGCCAGGAAAGTCACTAATTGTCCACATAAGAGCCGCCCGCATTCTAAAGTTTTCATTCATTGATGCATCAAAAGTAACCACGCCATCATTCCATAGCTCCTTTAACACATTTATAAGGGATTGTAAGTAAACATCTATATTATTTCCAGGCATCTTCTTTCTTGGAATGATCATCGATAAGATGAGGGAAGTGTGCTTCATACACATCCAAGGAGGAAAATTATACGGAATCAAAAACACCGGCCAAATGCTATAGGCAGAACTCATGGTTCCAAAAGGGTTAAAACCATCACTAGCAAGGCCTAAGCGAACATTTCGAGGATTTAAAGCAAATTCAGGATGCATCAAATCAAATGTCTTCCATGCTTTACCATCCCTCGGATGCCTTAGCAACCCATCCTTATTACTCTCAATAGAGTGCCACCTCATATGCTCTGCAGTCTTACAACACATGAACAATCTTTGCAATCTTGCTTTTAATGGAAAGCAACGCAGAACTTTTACAGCTTGTTTCTTCTTCTTCTTCTTCTTAGGGTTCCATCGAGACGCTCCACAATGCTTACAGGCTTGCAAGTCTTTGTCTTCATCTCCCAAATATAACATGCAATCTCTTGGACATGCATCTATCTTCGTATAATTAAGACCTAGTTTGTTGATGATTTTCTTTGCCTCATAAAAAGAAGGGGGGAACTTTGCTTGTTGAAACACATCTCTCAACAAATCTAGTATCATAGTCATTGCCTTGTCACTCAATCCACACAAAACCTTTATATGATATAATTTGATTACAAATTCTAGTTTTGTATACTTGCTCCCTTCGTGCAACATCTGACTTCCGTCTTTGATAAACTCGTGAAAATCACTAAAATCCTCCCTTGGCCCTTCGTTTAATACTTCATTTGTGCCTATTGCTTGTGGTTCATCTCTATTAGTGTCTTGTTGCCTATGGTGACCAAATGCATCATTGACCATTGTGTCTAGCGGGTCCTCATAACGAAATATCCCTTGCACATGATCTTCATTTCTAGTAGATTGCGGTACTTGTTTCTCACCATGACGAGTCCATACGATATAGTTTTTAGGGAATGGTTTCGATTCTAAGTGTGATTGGACTATATCTCTGGTTTGCCAATCAACAATCCCGCAATCAGGACATGGACATTGTATTGTATCTCTAATAGCGCCATGCTTAAAAGCAAAATCCAAGAAATGACTTATTCCATTTAAGTACTCACTTGTATTTCTTGGCTTTGCAATCCAAGATTTGTCCATATTTAACTGTCGTCTAAATAATGATAAGAAGGTATAAAAGAAATTAAGAAAACCTCAAGTGAATTAACGATGGAGAACACTAGCAATACAAATAGTTGCAAGCAATACAATATCATATATCAGAAACTAGTAGGACTCATCTTTAAAAAAACAAGAAATATTGGTATGAAAAATCTGTCATATCTAGCTACGAGTTTTGAAAATGTAATTTCAACTTTTCGGTTTAAAAGACGACGACAACAATAAGCAACGACAACAGCAATAAGAGACGCGACAATAAGCTACGGCACCAAAACGAGGCAGATTTATATCACAAAATCACAGAATCACTGATTTATACCACTATTTATATCACAAAATCACAGAATCACTGATTTACACAATTATGAATCAATCTTTACACTGATTTACACTGATTTACACAATTTACACAATTTATGAATCAATCTTTACACAGAATCACTGATTTACACTGATTTACACAATTTATATCACACCATCAAAACAAATAAGAAAGCGAATACCTTTACCTCAGAATAGAAGAAGTTGCATGCCAAAGGAGCAGCAGAAACGCACAATAGAAGTTGAAGACGCAATCCAAGTTCCTTTCCGTTGCCAAGACCCACAATAACATACGAAATGGGGGTTTCTGGTAAGGGGGTTTGTGACTGAGGGAGGGTTTGTGAGAAACTGGGTTTCGCGAGGGAAGGTTTGTGACTGAGGTTTCGCGAGAGGGAGAATATGGGTTTCGCGAGGGAGGGTTTGTGACTGAGGGAGGGTTTGTGAGAAATTGGGTGTCGCGAGAGGGAGAGAGAGAAATTAGGTTTACGCGAGGGTGTGAGAAGGAATCAGGTTTCGCGAGGGTAGGGAGGTTTACGCGAAGGATATGGAAGGTTTACGCGAGGGATAGTGAAAGTGAGAAAAGGGAAGCTGAAACAGATGAGAGGGAAGCAGGTTTAGAAGGTTTTTTTTGTTTTTTTATTTTACATTTAGCGGAGGTTTTTCGTGACACTCACCGGGGGTTTTTTAAACCTCCGTAAAATGAAACAACATTTTCAACTTGTCGACTGATGAGTTCCTTTTTTATTGTTAAACTGAGGGGGTTTTTAAAACATCCGCAATAAAACCCCCGCTATTTGATTCGTTTTTTATAGATGGAGATATGGGAGGGAGAGAGAGAGAGATAGAAAGATCAAAGGAGAATCAAAATAAAGATATTTATTTAGTTATCATAATTTTTTTTACTAATCAAAAAAGTTATCATTATTTTTTAGAAAAAAAAAACTACTTTGTGTAATATCATCTTGTCCCTTATAAAAAAACTGAAAAAAAATTCAGTACTATTATTTCTCCAAGTTTAAAATAGTAATTTTGAAAAGTTAAACCGACTTTTTAATAAGTAAATAATTATATTAATAATTATATTACTTTAACATAATTTTATTTTTCGAATTAAACAAACATATATACCGGAGAATTTTCCTTGCAAGAAAAGAAACCATTCTTTGCAACAAACTTGATACTAAATTATTTATAAAATAAATATTTTGTTTATTTTTATCTATGTCATCTTAGGTTTTGATATATTAGTATTTATTTATTTTTTGATCAAAGATATATTAGTATTTTTTTATCAGTATATTAGTATTTGTTTATTATTAAGTATCTATTTTATCTAATTGATTAATAAAAAAATTAAAGTAACCATTCTCAAAAAAAATTATAGAAAAATAATTGTTATCATATAAAAATTAAATATAATGAAGTTATTATTATATATTTTAATTTATATATATCAACACACTAAACCATATTATGAAAAGAGATTAAAAAAGGGGCCCTTGCATTGCAATTCAAAAAAACTATGGATTGTATCGACAATCTTGGGGATGTCAATTCCCGATTAGAACTAGGGTGTGACCTTTAAATAGTGTTTTTGGTGTTTATATTGTTTAAGTTGCGACAAAAAATATTAAGCATAAACAAAATGATATTAAAGTGATTTTAAATTATATTACTTTTTTTTTACCAAAACAAGCTTATGTCATTTCAATATCAATAATGTTTGTTACACACAAAGGAGCAATATAATGAGAAAATGAGCTAGCATAGAGTCTTGATGCCCTTGCAAGAGTATGAGCAACAAGATTGACTTGCATCCTAACATAGCTAATCCTATAGCTTGAATATTGAGAAATAAACTTGATACAATGGGAAATAATAACACCAAAATCAGAGTTGTTGGACGACGCTTTATTCACCGCATTAGTCACTGAAATACAATCTGTCTCAATGACTACTGCTTCCAAGCCTAAGTCCATCAACCAATTCAATGCTTGCCATAACCCCATTGCTTCCGCTTCTTGAGGTTCCGGAGTGCCTTCAAACCACATAGTCTTCCCCTCCATGAAGCTACCATTCTCATCTCGAATACACATACCAATACCATACTTGTTTTCGAAATCAAATAACGCCGCATCAATATTGCATTTGAGAGTACCTGTTGCCGGTTTCTTCCATGTCATTTGAACACCATCGGTTTGAGGGACAGTTGCACTACGTGTTGGCTAATTTCTCCTCGCAATTTCCCACGCATGTAGCTCGTCATTTGCAATTTGAAGAGCCACCGTAGCTGGTCTATCAATGCCCTCCCATATTTTGTCATTCCTTTTCTTCCACATCGCCCAAATAGCCATTGCAAAAGTCTTTTGTTGTGCAATAGATAGTTCATCCAGCAACTGAAAAAGACAAGTTGAGAGACCAACATTCTGCTGCATACACCGATGGACAACAGCAGCAAAACCTGTTGCTTGCCACACCTGTAAGGCCTGTGAGCATTGAAAAAACAAATGCAAATCAGATTCAGGACCATTATTACATAAAGAGCACTCTTCATCACAAGGCACATGACGTTTAGACAAATTGCATCTAGTTGGTAAACACCCCCGCGCTAATCGCCAAAAGCAAAATCTTAGCACGTGGAGGTATTTTTAAATTATATTACTTGCATGCCATTTTTAGATTTTTTCCCAATTTATCACCCAATCTCCATATCTCATAGCCACTTTATTTTTCAAGTGTGGTATTAACTCGTTTACCTTTGATGGTTATTTGGCTATGTAGGTATGTTTGTTACCAATTATTTAAGGAAAAAAAATATTTTGTTAACTAAAGAATCTTTTTTTATAGTTTTTTTTGTTACCATGTTATTGGTGCGTAGTTTCCACCGGCTTAACCGGTGAATAATCTACACCGGGAACCTGACTGGCCACGAGTTTCCAGCTTTGTTGACCCGTGTCGTTCTCCCCTCCCAACAAAGTTTTTGCTACACCCAATATTCGAATCTGAGACCTTGGGGTGGGATCCAATTTCAATTACTACTTGGACCAACCCTCGTTGGTTTTTATAGTTTTAATTGTGTTTGTTTAAACTTTTTATACTAATAGAAATCAATAAAAATGAGAAACCTTTATGTAGTTTCAGAAAAAAAATCTGATTTTTGATAGGTATTTTAAAAGAGGGATTTTTTTTTCAAAACCTCGTTAAAAAACATCTAGAAGGAAAAAAGTACATCCTCTTGATTTTGTTAAAAAAAAAAGAAAACAAGACAGTAGAGAGGCCAATGAGGGATTAGACCAAACCTTGGCAAAAAAAATATGAAAACAATAATAGAGAACCCTAATTTGAAGACCCAAAATCAGTCCTCCCAAAGACAATTATAAGACAAATGAGAGAAAAGATTAAAAAAGTGATTTCTTATTATAAACAAACACAAATCAATTTTTTGCTTCACATAAAAATCTATAAATTATTTTAATTTATAAGAGGAAAAAATATTTTTTAAAAAAAAATCATTTTTAATAGCTTTATTTATGTTTTTCAAACTTTTTATAATGATTGAAATTGAAAAAATTGACTTTTGTTTGGGTTCGATATCTGGCCGGTGCGTATGGTAAAATGTTTGTTGAGAGATGTCAACTCCTTAAATAGATCTCTATACCTCGAAGGATTGGTTTCCACGGTCGTCGTGGAGATACCTTGGTTGACTTTTGTGATTAGATCAGAAACTCCTTTTAATAGTTTTAGAAAAAAAATCTGATTTTTATTGAGTATCCTTTTAAACTCCGAATCAAGATATTTTTTTTGTAAATCAATGTATTTTCTATGGCAATTGTGGAGACTTTTAAGGGAGATCTCTCTCAATAAATATTTTTCCACACCCCCGATTAGGGATTGCACTAAGGAACAAATAGTTAAGAGACCCAAGTATATTTCCCACTTGTGCCACATCAGGTTGCTAACACGAATCAATATTTACTTCACATAAAAATCTATAAATTATTTTAATCCAAAAATCACTTTTATTAAATATTTATTGTATATGAGTTACATATTTATTAAAACTTTAATTGTCCATGGATTTTGCTAATTAGTATTTTTAAAACATTTTTTAAATTGGTAAAAAAAAACATTTATTAAAAAATATTTTTTTTGAAAATAGAGTATTAAATTATTAATAATTTCAGATCAAAAAATATCAATAATTTAAAAGGCACTGCCTTAATTATATTGGATTAGGGTTTAGAATAAAAAAAGATTTTTTTATAAACCAGTATTCTCTCTGCGCGCAACTGTATAGACTAATGTCTTGAGTCAGATAGAATACCATCTCATATAAGTGCTCTTAAACAAAAAAAGGATTTTGATAGGAAGAGGCGAAGAGCTAAACTATTTCTTTTTTCCCATTTGAAGTTTCAAAGTTCAGTTTGTCAAAAAGTTTCAAAGTTCAAACCACAAGCAGCAGATTCACGTTACAATAGGACACGTTCGTTGCGGTTAAAAACGTGCAGTAAACTTGATTTCTAAACGGGGAACGGGGACGTTACGAGCAAGCGAGGGTAAATAAAGAGGGGGGAAAAAAAGCGAAAGAAAAGGAACTGTTCAAAAGCGTGCAGAGAAGGGAGAAGGATTTTGCAGTACAAAAGGTAAGAAGAGCAAAGCAATCAAGTGTATTAGTACTCCATTAACTTACGGACGACGATGGAGTGGATCTGAGTCAACGCCATTTGACTCAGACAAACGACAACATCAGGGCTGTTTTCGTAATTAACCACACCCACTTCCTATGTTTTATTTCGCTTGTTGGGTAGTGGTGTGTGTCTTGGGACCAGGGATTCGATTCATTACATAACTACACATTACATTACCCTCATATATAACTCCTCCCTTTGCTTTTACCCTTCTTTATCTCTCTCGTCTCTCTCACATAGAGATACATGAATGAATAGATAGAGAGACTTAGATATGAGAACCAGAAAAGGGTTGTGCTATCCTCCTCAACTTCCACTTTCAAGGATGTGTTCTGAAACCCCCAAACTCTCTCTTCCTCCCCGCAAAAGACACAAGAGATCCCCGGAAATACCCACCGGAGATTCTAACTTCTTTGAATCTTTGCCTGACGACCTTGTTCTCTCTATTCTCTGCAAACTTAGCTCCACCGCATCTTCCCCTTCCGACTTTATCAGTGTTCTAATAACGTATGTTTCCGACACAACAACAACAACCTTAAAAATTGTATTTTTTTTACTTTATTTTTTTGTATTCTGTTTGAGTAACTGAATTTCTGGAACTGAATAACAGATGCAAAAGACTAAACGCCTTGGGTCGTCACTCTCTCGTATTATCAAAAGCTTCCCACAAATCATTCTCAGTTAAAGCTAAAAATTGGTCCGACTCCGCTCACCGCTTCCTCAAACGCTGCTCCGATGCCGGAAACATTGAAGCTTGTTACACTCTCGGCATGGTAAGAACTTAAAAAACGTTTTTTTTCTACTTTTTTTTTTAACATGCAGAACAAAAATGGTGAGTGTTGTGAATGAATATGTGCAGATTCGGTTCTATTGTTTGCAAAACAGAGGAAGCGGAGCATCGTTGATGGCGAAGGCTGCGATGAACTCTCACGCGCCGGCACTTTACTCACTAGCAGTGATTCAGTTCAACGGCAGCGGGGGAACAAAAAATGACAAGGACCTCCGAGCAGGTGTTGCTCTTTGCGCACGCGCCGCCTTCCTTGGTCACATCGACGCGCTTCGTGAGCTTGGACATTGTTTGCAAGATGGTTACGGCGTTAAACAGAACGTAACGGAGGGACGGCGTTTCCTTGTCCAAGCTAACGCAAGAGAACTCGCTGCTGTTTTGTCGGCAACTAAAAACAAACGGCCGTGGCTAACGTGGGCCATCCAACCGGTTACGAACCTGGACCCGGACTCAAGCACTCGTGTCGGGCCGGGTTGTCCATTGTTGAGTGACTTTGGATGCAACGTGCCGGCGCCGGAGGCTCACCCAGCGAGCAAGTTCATGTCGGAATGGTTTGATAATCGGGGCGGGTTCCCTGGTCAAGGTATGAGGCTGTGTTCACATTCGGGTTGTGGTCGACCCGAAACCAGAAGGCACGAGTTTCGACGGTGTTCAGTTTGTGGTGCGGTGAATTATTGCTCACGCGCGTGTCAAGCGCTTGATTGGAAGTTTCGACATAAGGCGGAGTGTGCCCCCGTTGAAAGGTGGCTTGATGAGGAAGGGGAGCCTGGTGCCGGAGAAGTTGACGGTGGTGTTAACGGTGTTGAGGTTGTTGTGATTGATAGTTAGACGATTTTGGATAACGTTAACGGAGATGGTAACGTAAAGGTGTTTGGAAGTTTGGACGGGTACGAATCTAATTTTTGGCATGTGAATTGGGATACGGAAATATGGGAAAAGAAAATATTTATTATCTCATTTATTACGGTGGCGTTGCATAATGCATAGTACAAACTCCAATCGATCGGTGACTTTGGCCTCCTCTGTTCTATTTACTTTTTTTTTTTTGTATAAAAGAGCTTAAATTCTCCCGAAAAGCAAAATGAAGGGGATGCTTTTTTATTTTCTTTTTATTTACTAGAATGAACTAGCTGGAGCAAAGCAACTGTCACCCTTAGTAGTTAATTCCGGTAATTTAAATATGAACTTATTTAAGTTCATGATTTTGCTACTTTCCTATTTAGTACTAAATTGACTTTTTTTGACCAACTACTAGTACTAAATTGATGGTTCACCTTTGGTTATTGTGAGAATCCGTTTCATTTGAATTCAAATATTTTTTTTAATATGGAATTTAAATGTTTAGACTTTAGAGATAGTTTTATGCTTTAATGTAATTTGATTGAAATTCGAATTTTGGGCCTCAATTATCTATTTGACGTGTACTCTGCTCGGCATCAATAAAACCCTTGATTGCTTTGTTCAAAAAAACTGAGCAAAAATACAAGTTAGAGAGACTTACAGCTAGCTGCACAGAATCTGAATCTTACTTTGCTTACCGAAAACAATAGGACCGCATAATTTCTTCCTAATTAGTTTTTTTTATCTTCTGTCACAATTATTCATTGCAATAGTTTTTCCTCTTCTTATGGCAATAAAAAAGGAGTACATACTTTAAGAAATTAAACAAATAAATGTTTTCCAAAAGTAAATGAATTATGTGTGCATGTTATTTATTTTTTTTTGGAATTTTTTTTTATGAATTTGGAATCTCTTTTCTATAGATTTTTTTTATAAGCAAAAACGGAATTATAGGAGTAAAAGAGGTACTCCAATCCGAACATTACCTAGAGGACTTCTTAAAACCTCTTGGGTCAAACCCCATTGAGAAAAAGACGCAACAAGAAAAAAAAGTAGTAGAGGGAAAAGTTACAATAGAAACCCTAGGTTAACGCCGCTACCCACCAACCCAAACAAAAAAACCATTACAAGTTATTCAAGGACCACATAATGTGAGAATTACAGTTTCAATGGGTTGAATTTAACACTACGAAAGGGGAATAAACTTCCTATTTTACTGACGTCAACAAGCAATGAACGATTGCGAAAAGCAGACTCAAATTATTGCAACGAAAACTCACTAGTGTATAGTCTGCAACAAAAACTCAGTAGTGTATAGTCTTTAAGGCTATACAACTGAACAAAACTGGCATTTGTTAGGTTGTATATTTTTTAAGGTTATTCGAATTCGAACTTTAGATCACTATTTACCTGTGTGATTTTACGTATGGTGCTTGCAATTTTGTTGGCAGAGCAAAAAAAAATCAACAATGTTATTCTCTTTAAGCCAAAGCACAAGCACACTTATTTGTAAATATGATTTGTAAGAGCAATAATCGGTAATGATTGAACAATGAAGAAAGGAAATGATTGCGCTAATGATTGGGGAAATTTCGATTCTATTCCATTGATGTGCCAATAGGCTATTTATACATCAAGTACTCTAACAGAATAGAGTAATAGAAATAACAGTCAGCAAACTAACTAACAGTTACACAATACAGTGCTATGGCACGACTAACAGTAATCAGTGTTATAGCCTCTCTCATAGCACTAACATGAATTACATTTTATTTAACACACTTCCCTAATTCTTGTTTACAAAATCGATCATTCCTAACTTTCCTCTCAAATCAGAGAACATTTCCTAGTTCAAGGGCTTGGTTAGAATGCTCGCCACTTGTAGCTTGGTATTGCAATATTCAACCTTGAGTTTTTGCTTGTTTACTTGATCTCATAGGAAGTGAAAACGTGTCTCAATATCTTTGCTCCTCCCATGTGTGACAAGGTGCATGGCTAGGTCAATTGCTGACTTATTATCAACATACAAAGTCACAATCTCATCTTCAACCTTGAGCTTCAATTCTTGCACCAATGTGTCAAGTCATGCTGCTTGAAAAGCTGCCATTGCTGCAGCAACATACTCTGCCTCACAAGAGGACAATGCTACTATTGATTCTTTCTTAAACTACCAAGAAATTGGCGCTTTCCCCAACTAAAAAACATAACTAGCAGTGTTTTTCTGATCATCTTTATCTCCACTCCAATCTGAGTCAGAATAACCCGAAATGCTAGCACATCCACTGCTCCCAACACTAGGAAGTGGAATTCCTCAATTCAAGACTCCCTCGTTGTACCTCATGATTCTCTTTGCTGCCGAGAGATGTGAGACTTGAGGTTTCTCCATGTACCTGCTTATCAATCCAACAAAATACATCAACTCAGGCCTTGTAGTGCATAAGTACCTGAGTGATCCCACAATCTTCCTATAGTTGGTAGTATCGACCAACTCTTTAGGACAATAATTCTCAAGTTCCAAACCTATCTTTACAAGTGTTCTTGTAGCATTACAATTCACCACTTCAAACCTTTTAATATATCAATGGCATACTTGTGCTGATGCATGACAACTCTTCATCAATTCTCTTGAATTCAATTCCTAGGAAATATGATAATTCCCCTAGGTCTGTCATCTCAAATTCCCGCATCATTTGGAACTTGAAATGTGAGACGCTTGCTTCTTTGTTGCCTGCAACCAGAAGATCATCAATATAAAGGCATACAACAACCATATCAGTAATAGTATCATTCTTCATGTTCACTTGTGCATCTTTGGAAACCAATTTGACATAGGAAATCATCAATCCTTCTATTCCAAGCTCTTGGAGCTTGCTTCAACCCATAGAGTGTCTTTCTTAGCTTATAAACCTTTTCTTCTTGCCCTTCAAATTTAAATCCAGGTGGGTTGTCTAATGAAAAACTCCTCCTCAATTGGCCCATTTAAGAATGCTGATTTAATATCCAATTGATGCATCGTCCATTTCCTCAAGCTAGCAATGGCAACAACAACTCTGATTGTCTCCATTCTAGCCATTGGGGCAAATACCTCTTCATAGTCTAGGTCTGCTCTTTGTTGGAAACCTCTTACCACAAGTTTGTCTTTGTATTTGAGAATTTTTTCCATGTGGATTCTCCTTCACCTTGTACACCCATTTGACACTAATGCTCTTCTTTTGAACTAGCAGTGTAACCAATTCCCAGGTTTCATTATTCTCGATTAACTTCAACTATTCCTTCACGGCATCTATCCACTTGGGATCCTTGATTGCATTTTCAAACGAGTCTGACTTATGTTACTAAGTTGCTAATTTAGTAATAGTTACTAAAGGGTCATAGATGTAAATTCCATTTTAATTAAAAAAAAGCCTACAAAAATCAAGGAATCTTTATTAATGACTAACCCAAAAATCATGCGCCTATTCCTAAAATATTGGAACCGTTTTAATTGTAATTGTTTCCTTATTTTTGTGAAACAACGTTTCTCTTCACCATCGTTTCATCTCTCTTTCTCATTTCATTCAAACAAAATTAAAACGTTTTCATCTCCGTCGACTACGCCGTCACACAAATTTGCAACCACTGTCACCACGACACCTAACCAAAATACAGTGTTTTCCTAGTTATTATTCCACTAACCAAACATTTCAATAATTTGGTTAGTACAATAATAACCATTCTAAACTATTTCTATGGTTATTATTCCACTAACCAAACCTTGGTTAGTACAATAATAACCAATTTAAACTATTTCTATGGTTATTATCGCACTACACTATTTTTCGATATCTATGATAATGTGTTTCAATGCGACTTACATCAATGGTGATGGCCACTGGATAGAAGATGACCCTGCCTTAAAATATTTGGTCAATCATCATTTCAAGGATCGTTTCATCTCTCTTTCCCATTTCATTCAAACAAAATTAAAACGCTTTCATCTCCGTCGACTACGTCATCACACAGATACACAACCACCATCCCCATGACACCTAACCAAAGTACAGTGTTTTCCTGGTTATTATTGCACTAACCAAACATGTCAATAGTTTGGTTAGTACAATAATAACCACTCTAAAATATTCCTACGGTTATTATTCTCCTAACCAAACCTTTCAATTGTTTGGTTAGTACAATAATAATCAATCTAAACTATTTCTATGGTTATTATTGCACTATACTATTTTTCGGTATCCATGATAATGTGTTTCAATGGCGTGGATCAACGGCGTAAAGGAAGAGCGTGCTTCAAAGAAGAAGAAGAAGAAGAATAATAATAATAACGTGAAAGATGAACGTAAGAGAAAATTGTGAGAGAGAAGATAGTGGAATTGTGAGAGAGAAGATAGTGGAAGAGAAAATCAAGGAGCAAAAAACTGTTTTGTTTTTGTAATCCCTAAAAAAAGGCGCATTTATTAAATTATTTAATGTAATTAAAACAAAAAAAGGGATGTGACACAAATACCCTTATTAAATACTAGCCGTTAGATTTAATTTCATTGAAATTTGTCAATCCAATGGCTAGTAATGATTTAGTAATGTTGATGTGGCATGCACAATGGATCAAGGTGGAGTCATTAAAGCTGATGTGGCAACAAACCAAAGTCAACACTCGTGTGGCACACGTGTGGCCACTGAAGCTTGAAGTTTTTCAAGATTGATTAAAACTGTTTTCTGTTTTTCATTCGCTTCCAGTTTTTGTTAGTTTTTCGGTTACCATTCTCTTCCCTGGTTTCTTTCTTGTATATAACCAATAGAGCTAGGAAGTTAGAGGTAATCTGAAGAAGTTCTTGTACAAGGTGGGTTTGTGTGAGTGAAACACTTGGGAACCTAGGGTACAAGGGAAGTGAGGGGGAAACAGATTTGTGGGGAAATTTGTATTGTACATTCACTTGATTCTTTGATTCAATGATATGGATTCAAGCAATTGCTTGATCCCCCAGACGTAGGTACCATCTGGTGCTGAACTGGGTGAACAAATCGTTGGTGTTCATTCGTTTATTTCTTCAATTCCGTTCTGCAATTTCACTTGCGTTTCAATTGGTTCGTTTTTCGTATTGTTTGATTTCGCAATAGGTGCTGTAAATCTCAACAACTGGTATCAAGAGCTGATCGTTGGGGAAGACAGCATCCATGGAAATGACGAAGTTCAATATAGAACGTTTCACGGGCAAGAACGACTTCGGCTTGTGGAGGATGAAGATGCGGGCAATTCTTGTTCAACAAGGCTGTGAAGAAGCATTGGAAGGCGAAGACAAATTGCCAGATACCTACACTGCGAAAGAGAAGAAAGAAATCATGAGCAAAGCCCATAGTGCGATTATCCTGAGTCTTGGAGACAAAGTCCTCCGTGAAATCACAAAAGAAAAGACTGCCGCTGCAATTTGGCTAAGGTTAGAAAGTTTATATATGACAAAGACTCTTGCAAATAGACTTTACCTTAAGCAAAAACTCTATACATTCAAAATGGCCCCAGGAACCTCCATCAGTGAACACATAGATGAGTTTAATAGGATAATTCTTGACTTGGAAAACATTGATATTAAAATTGATGATGAAGATCAAGCAATTCTTCTGATTAGGTCTCTGTCCAGTTCTTACGAGATCTTAGCAGACACCCTCATTTATGGTAGAGAATCACTGTCTTTGGAAGAAGTTCAAAGTGCTCTTCTATCCAAAGAACTATCAAAGAAAGGTAATCAGAAAGATACAGATCATGGGGAAAGTTTGATGGTGAGGGGAAGGACTGAAAAGAAAGAAACAGGAAAGGGAAAGAATAGAAGCAGGTCCAAATCTAAACCTAAACACAATAGGTGTTATATTTGTGACAAAGAAGGACATTTCAAGAATAAATGCCCTGAAAAGAATTCACAGAAAAAGAATCAAAACAAGGAAGGAAGTGGCACTGCATCTGTTGCTGCAGATGGATATGATAGCTGTGAGCTATTGCTAATGGATGGTGAAGATAACTGTGATAACAGGTTTGACACCATTGAGACTGATGAAATTCACTGCAGTGATCAAGATGATAACTATCTTGAAAAATTAGATGAATTCCAGTGCACTAGACATGAAACTGATTATGAACTGTTAGTTGCTGCAGACTGTGATAGAATGGAATCCAATTCCACTGCTACGACTTCAGGTGATGATGACTGGGTATTAGATTCTGGATGTTCCTACCATATGTGTCCAAAGAGGGAATGGTTTGTTGAATACAAGCCATACAATGGTGGCCAAGTCATGATGGGAAACAACAAAGCTTGCAAGGTGATTGGGATAGGGACTGTCAAGATACTGCTTGCTGATGGCACTGTGAAGAAGCTTACAAATGTAAGACATGTCCCTGACCTAAAGAGATCTCTCATTTCTCTGGGCACCTTGGAAGCAGCTGGTTTCAGTTTCAAGGGTGAAGATGGTTTTGTAAAGGTCATGAAAGGATCAAGAGTAGTTCTAAAGGGTGAAAGAAGGAAGAACAATTTATATGTGCTGTCTGGCAGCACCATAACAGGAGAAGTTAATGCAGTCAGTTCCACTGGAAACAAGACACTTATGTGGCATCAAAGGCTAGGCCACATGAGTGAGAAAGGCTTGAAGGAATTGGACAAACAAGGACTCCTATGTGGTGACAAAATCACTGAATTAGGATTTTGTGAACATTGTGTGATGGGGAAACAAACAAGGGTAAAGTTTGCTACTGCTGTACACAAGACAGAGGAAAAATTGGGCTACATTCACTCTGATTTGTGGGGACCTTCACAGACACCTACTCATGGAGGAAAGAGGTACTTCATTACATTTACTGATGACTTCAGTAGGAAAGTATGGATATACCTAATAAAGACAAAAGATGAGGCATTCAAGACATTTGTAGAATGGAAGAAGAGAGTTGAAACTCAAAGTGGTCTGAAAGTGAAAGCACTTAGGACTGACAATGGCCTAGAGTTTTGCAATGAAGAATTCAACAACTTTTGCAAGCAAGAAGGGATCTACAGGAATCTAACTGTGAGAGGTACTCCACAGCAAAATGGACTAGCTGAAAGACTTAACAGGACTCTGCTGGAAAAGGTGAGATGCATGTTGTCATGTGCCAAGCTTCCAAAATCTTTTTGGGGAGAGGCAGTACACACTGCATGCTACCTGATCAACAGAAGTCCCTCTACAGCTCTGAATCTTAAGACACCTCAAGAGATATGGACAGGTAAGGCACCAGACTTCACAAATTTGAGAATTTTTGGCTGTCCTGCTTACTTCCATGTAAGTGAGGGAAAACTGGAACCAAGATCAAGGAAGGGGTTGTTCATGGGATACCCTGAAGGTGTGAAGGGCTACAGGATCTGGTCAAGTGATGAGAAGAAATGCATCATCAGTAGAGATGTCATTTTTCAAGAGACAAAACTGACTGAAGCCAGTAGCAACAGTGAGACACTAGAGAAGCAAGATAAAAGTGAAGAATTCCAAGTTGAGGTGGAGTTGAAAGACACTGGAATTACACCAGAAACTACTGGAATTACACCAGAAACTACTGGAATAAATCAAGAGATTCATGAAAATCAAGTAGATGAAGTTGATCATACATCAGACACTGATGATGATGATGATGAAACTGATGAGGGGTATCAGTTATGCAGAGACAGGAAAAGGAGAGAAATAAGACCACCAAGGAGATTTGGATATGAGTCAAACACAGCATATGCACTCAACACTGCTGAAAACCTAATAAATGATGAGCCAGAAACTTATCATGAAGCTATGACTAGCAAACATCAAAAGGAGTGGCATGCTGCAATGACAGAAGAAATGGATGCCTTACACAAGAACAAGACTTGGAAACTGGTAAAGAAACCTACTGGTGTAAAGCTTGTTGGATGTAAATGGATATTCAAGAAAAAGGAAGGGAACAGTGACTCTGATCCTCCTAGATTCAAAGCTAGGCTAGTGGCCAAAGGGTACACTCAAAGGGAAGGAGTGGACTACAATGAAATTTTCTCTCCAGTGGTTAAACACACATCAATAAGAGTATTACTTGCTCTTGTTGCTCATCACCAACTTCAGCTTGAGCAAATGGATGTTAAAACTGCTTTCCTTCATGGAACCTTAGAGGAGAAAATCTACATGACACAACCCAAAGGTTTTGAAGAGAAAGGACAAGAAAACCTTGTGTGTATGCTGCAAAGGTCCTTGTATGGATTGAAACAATCCCCAAGGCAATGGTACAAGAGATTTGATGGCTACATGATTGACATAATGTTCAAGAGAAGTAACTATGATAGTTGTGTTTATTATAAACAACTTGAAGATCACAGTTACATCTACTTACTACTGTATGTAGATGACATGCTTATAGCAAGCAAGAGTCAACTTGAGATAGCCAAACTCAAACAGTTGTTAAAACAGGAATTTGAGATGAAGGACTTGGGGAGAGCAAGGAAAATACTTGGAATGGAGATAAAGGTACATTCTGATGGTCAGGGTCTTTATGTGACTCAAGAAGGATACTCAAAGAGAGTCCTTGAGAGATTCAATATGAATGAAGCAAAGCCTGCAAACATACCTATTGGCACCCAGTTTAAACTGTCACTAAGTGACTGTCCTGAAACTGAGGAAGAACAAAGGCAAATGGACAAAATTCCGTATGCTAGTGCTGTAGGTAGTCTTATGTACTCAATGGTGTGCACCAGGCCTGATTTAGCCTATGCAATGAGCCTGGTTAGCAGATATCTGTCCAAGCCAGGAATGCAGCATTGGTCAGTTGTAAAACATGTATTAAGGTACTTAAAGGGCAGTGCAAAGCTGGGAATTAATTACAGCAAAGGTGACCAAAGTTCAGGTGGAGTAATTGGATATGTAGATACTGATTTTGCTGGAGATAAGGACAAGAGAAGATCCTTAACTGGTTATGTTTTCACTCTTCATGGAAATACTGTCAGCTGGAAGGCTTCTCTGCAGCATGTGGTAGCATTATCCACGACAGAGGCTGAATACATTGGCATCACTGAAGCCATGAAAGAAGCTCTGTGGTTAAGAGGATTGGTGAATGAACTAGGAGAAAAACAAGATCATGTCAAGCTACTTTGTGATAATCAAAGTGCCATACACCTATGTAAGAATCCATCTCTTCATGAGAGAACTAAGCACATAGACATTAGAGTGCACTGGATCAAAGACATTGTAGCTGGAGGAAAAGTTCAAGTCCATAAGGTCCACACTGCTCACAATGCAGCTGATTTCATTACGAAGGTAGTACCACTAACCAAGTTCAAGCATTGTTTGAACTTGTTGAATGTTGATAAAGGTTAATGGTGAGTATTGGATCAAGCTCTCTGTTTGCAATCCTGAATTGAATCAAAGGAAGCCTCTGTGCATACCAAGGTGGAGATTGTTGATGTGGCATGCACAATGGATCAAGGTGGAGTCATTAAAGCTGATGTGGCAATAAACCAAAGTCAACACTCGTGTGGCACACGTGTGGCCACTGAAGCTTGAAGTTTTTCAAGATTGATTAAAACTGTTTTCTGTTTTTCATTCGCTTCCAGTTTTTGTTAGTTTTTCGGTTACCATTCTCTTCCCTGGTTTCTTTCTTGTATATAACCAATAGAGCTAGGAAGTTAGAGGTAATCTGAAGAAGTTCTTGTACAAGGTGGGTTTGTGTGAGTGAAACACTTGGGAACCTAGGGTACAAGGGAAGTAAGGGGGAAACAGATTTGTGGGGAAATTTGTATTGTACATTCACTTGATTCTTTGATTCAATGATATGGATTCAAGCAATTGCTTGATCCCCCAGACGTAGGTACCATCTGGTGCTGAACTGGGTGAACAAATCGTTGGTGTTCATTCGTTTATTTCTTCAATTCCGTTCTGCAATTTCACTTGCGTTTCAATTGGTTCGTTTTTCGTATTGTTTGATTTCGCAATAGGTGCTGTAAATCTCAACAAGTAACTATTACTAAGCAAATGACTTAGTACTACAAGCCGTAGCCGGTGAGATCATAGCCTTGCAACTTGGCAATTGGTTAACTTGCTCTCTGAGACCTTCTCAATTCACGTTCCTCCTATTTTCATTAGATTGGATATCCGTAGGTGCTTCACATTTTTCTTTAGACCACTTCCAATCCATGTGCGCATCAAAAACCACATCTTTGCTTACCACACCACATCTTTGATTACCACAACCTTCTTGGTCACTGGATTAAACAACTTGTAGCCTCTAGTTAAGTGAAATCCCAGCAAAATCATTTTTGTTCTGACTTATCATCTAGCTTTCTCCTTAACTGATCTGGTACATGCTTAAAACAAATAGAACCAGAAATTCTTAGATGACTTACACCGCACATTTGTTTAAGAGATACACTATAGTGGCATCAACTTTACCCAATAGGAACTTAGGTACATTCTTTCCCATCAACATGCTTTTCACCATGTTCATTACTCTTGTTCTTCCTTTCAACGATGCCAATGTATTGAGGTGTGTGAGGCGGTGTGATCTCATGTGAGATTCTTTTTTCATCACAAAACTTCTTGAACTCAGCAGAAACAAATTATCCTCGATCAGTCTGGAGCACATTGATTTTCTGGTCCCTTTCCCTTGTAACAAGTGCATTAAATCTTTGAAACATTTCAAATACTTCACACTTAGATTTCATTAGGTATATCCATGTATTTCTAGAAAAATCATCAATGAAAGACACAAAATGCATATTGCTTCCAAGTGAATCTATTTGCATGGAACCACCCACATCAGAATAGATAATGTTAAGCTTTCCCTTGGATATACTCTCCATAAATTGCTTGAAGAAACTTCTATGATGGTTGGATTCAACACAATCTTCACAAATATCAACAGTTAAAGATAATTGAGGCAAGACACGCACCATGTTCTTCCTCCTCGGATATTTCAAATCCCCGAAATTCAAGTGTTCCATTCTGTACTGCCATAGCCAGTCCTCATTGTCAACTGCTGCAACAAGGCACCTATGCTCCATAACCTGAACTTCAATCTTAAATGTTATATTTTTTGACAAAGGAGCTTTAATTATTAGTCTCCATGTGCATCACAAAACATTTCTCAAGCATTTGACCAAAATTAAGTAAATTGCTTTTCATGTCTGGCACATATAGAACATTGAAATGATTGATTTCCTCCTATCCTTCAACTTGGTTGCAATCTTGCCAACACCTGCTGCAATGGTCTTATGATATGCAAACCTCACTTTGCTCTTCACTATGATGTCCAGTTCCAAGAACCACTCTCTCCTACAAGTCATATGTGTTGAACAACTTGTATCAAGATACCATTGATTGGTCTTACCTTCATTTTCATTCAAGGTCACCATCAGCACCTGTTCATCATCAACTTCTTGTGCCGTCAACAATACTTCATCATCATCATCATCATCATCATCATCATCATCATCATCATCATCATCATCATCTTGTGTCTGTTTTTCTTCCTCAGTTGACCTTCTTTCTTTGTGTTCTTAGGGCATTGATTTCTATAGTGAACCCACTTTTGACAATTGTAACATTGCACATTACTTTTGTCAGTCTTCATACCTTTCCCCTTTCGACAAGTATTACCATTAACACCTCTAGAATTGCTTCCATAACCTTGATCAGTTGTATTCTTGGCATCACTCTGCCAAGAACCTACCATTTTCCTCCTCTTCTATTCTTGCTCCAATAATATTTCTGTTGTGCCTGCAAGGCTAATTCATAGGCCTTGTCGCTGCTTGAGGTTCTTTCATCCATTCTCTGCTTATGGGATTCCAATGAGCCTTGTAATTCTTCGATCTTCATTTTCAAACCACCAAGCCTACAAGCTTCTTCAATAGCTACAACCACATGATCAAATCTTGGAGGCACATTCCACATGATCTTTTCAACTATGATTTGATCATCTAACTTCTCACCACATTTTTTCATGAGATTGGTTAGATTCAATGCCTTGGTGATGAATTCAGCAACTATTTCTTCCTCCATTCCAAGGAGTTCATATTGCCTCCTTAGAGTTTGAAGTCTCACCTTCTTGAGTTGATGCGCACCTACATAGGTTCTTTGCAGGTTTTACCACGCGTCCTTTGCTGACTGTACATCTGAGATTCGTTCATAGATTGATGGCTCACGCACTTGTTGATAAAGAATAGTGTTTTGAAGTCTTTCTTCTTTGCCTCCTTGTGCGCCACCTCTGTGTGTCACTGGGCTTCCCCGATAGTGCCTCCAAACCGGTTGAAACGACCTCCAATGCATCTTGAAACCCAAAAGAATCCTCATTTTCTTGTACCAGTTCGTAATTCTTCCCATCAAACATGGGAAGGGAGCCAGGAAAATTATTCATGATGTTGTTTGTCATCTTGAAGCGTTCCTCCCTTCGATAGTTGTTAGCTCCGATACCAAATGTAGGAGCCAAAATTGGTAATGATTGAACAATGAAGAAAGGGAATGATTGCGCTGATGATTGGGGAAAATTCGATTCTATTCGGTTGATGTGCCAATAGGCTATTTATACAACAAGTACTCTAAGTCTAACAGAATTGAGTAACAGAAATAACCGTAAATAAACTAAAGGCTTAAATATCATTTACCCCTTTGAAAATATCACGTTTATCCATTTATCCCCTGCAAAAAAAAAAACTTTCAAAACAAAACTTGCAAATATTAAGTATTTCTAATTACCCTCTACTCTTAGTTTTAGCTAACAACGTTAAGTTTATGCTGACTTTGCAGGGAGGTAACTAAAAACACTTAATATTTGCAGAGGGTAACTAGATCCCACTTAATATTTGTAGGGGGTAAATGGATAAACGTGATATTTGCAAGGGGTAACTAGATCCCAAATGGCAGTCAAAACTAACGTTGTTAGCTAAAACTAACAGCAGGGGTAACTAGAAATACTTAATATTTGCAATGTTTGTTTTGAAAGTTTTTTTGTTGGGTGGTAAAGAGATAAACGTGATATTTGCAGAATAACAATTACAAAATACAGTGTTGTAGCACTGCTAACAGTAATTAGTGCTATAACACCTCTCATGACACTAACATGAATTATATTTTATTTAACATGATTCACTTAGACTTTTCAATTTGGGCGGGTAAGTTAACAAGGGACCTTGTTCATAAAAGAGGTTGAAAAATGGCGTGGTTTCATTTCCACACACATGAGTCTCGTTGTAAATGTTGATTTCTTCACTTGCAACACAACTTGTTCGCAAACTTAGTTTTTAATTTCAAAGTCCAATTTTTTAATTTGGGGATGAAGATGAGGGGGGAGAGAAAACGGGAGAGGGAACGAGGAAGGAGAGAGAGGGGGCAAAGGGAGAGAGATGGACAATGAGGAAAGAATGAGGTCGCACGGATGGTGATGATGGTGCGGTGGAGAGATGGTGGTGTTTGGGGATGAAGATAGAACTCTTTTTTTGGCAAAAGTGCATTTTGGTCTTTTATGTTTCACCAACATTTCAGTTTGGATATTTATATTTTTTTTTCTCAATCACTAATGTCATCTAAGCAAACCATGTCACACGTTAACGGCAATGTGGCATCTGTTTACATTAACGGATGAAAAGTTAAAAAAAATGATTGTTTTGACAGAATTTTGAAACATAAAAAACTAAAATGAGGGGAAAAAAACTAAACGGCGAAACTGAAATTCTGGTGAAATATAAAGGACAAAAAGTGCATTTTTGTCTATAATTTATATACTCTGTCTGTTTGAGAGATATTCTACATCATTAGCTAGTCACGAAATCAACTCTACTATAATAAAAACCAATGCTAGCACCTTTACATTTTTAAACAACTTAAAATTTTGCCATTTGTCAAAAATTAGGGGTAAAATGGTCATTTCGCCACTAAAAGACAAAAAAAAATATCTTTTTCAGTTTTTTTTAAAAAAAATTAAAACTGACGCGGTGTCAGCGGTTTTTTCTTAAATCATTTTTTTAAAAAAAATGTTTTTTTTAAACTGTTTTTTTTTAAATCGTTAGTTTTTAAAAAACTACTGTGTTTGGAGGAAGAAGATGAATGTTTTGTGTTTGTGTCAATTTGGCCCCCCATGTTCTTTTTAAATTTCAATTTGGTCTCTTATGTGCCACATCACCAAATCAGATCCAAGTCAACCCTGACATTTAAGACGCCACGTCAGCAGTTAACTGCCAGCGTGGCGTCAGTTAGAAAAAACTAACGGCAGGGGCCAAAATGACACACAAAAAAAACATGAGGGTCTAAAACGAGAAAAAAAAGACAAAGGGCCAAAGTGACACCAACCTCAAAGATAAAGGGCCAAAACAGCAATTTAGTCTTTTTTTTTTATTTTAAACTGCTTTTTTCCAACATGGGTGCCGACGACAGCGCCAACGAGTACCGACTTTTTTTAGACTTTTTCCAACACAACTATTTTAGAAAAATGAATTTTTTATTTATTTTTATAATTTACTCAAACTACTAAAATCAATCAATTTAACCACCACTACCTTTAACAAAATATTACAAAAAATCCAAAAAACTAAATTATTAAATTCATATTATACTCAATAATTAAATAATCTAAAATTTATTATTTACTATAATCTCTCTATTAAAAATACTCAATCAATTTAGCCACTACAAAAAATTACCAAATTACTATTTTATAATTACTAAAAAGGAGTAAAATGCCAATGAGAGTGCCAACAGGAGGAGGGCCAACGGGAGTGCCAATCGTAGTTTCTTCATTTTTACTCTATTATTAACATTATAAGAAATACTGACCACTATCCATTAATTACTCACTAAAATTTTTACCACGTTTTTACTAAAAATAATTACTCACTATTTTTAGAATTTAGTCAAACTACTAAAATTAATTAATTTTTTACAACGGTCAAATTAATCATTTTAACCACTATCCATTGTCAAAAAAAGACCTTCATGTAACAAAAGTTTAAAATTATTTTTTTTATAAATAAATGAATATGATTAAATTAATATTATGTCATATAGAAAAAAATAAGTCATAATACGTGGTAACGGGAGCGGCAATGCGAGACTGACAATGAAATCGACAACGAGAGCGGCAACGGGAACATGAGTGGGAACGAGAGAGGCAACGAGAGCGCCAACGTGGGTGCATATTTTATAAAATCTTATTTTCTTTTTTCTTCATTTTTACTCCATCTAAAATTTATTATTTACTGTTGTAAAAAAATTATTATTTACTATAATCTCTTTAATAAAACTATTTAAATCAATCAATTTAACCACTAAGAATTGTAAAAAAAAACTTTAGCCACTACCAAATATTACAAAATAACGTACTTATAATTAAACGAATATGATTTAATTAATATTAAATCATATAGAAAAATATGAGTTAAAATGTGGCAACGGTAGCGACAACGAGAGACTGGCAATTGGAGTTGCAACAGGAGTGGCAACGAGAGAGGTAACGAGAACGCCAACGGGAGTGCCAACAGGAGGGCCAACGAAGATGCAAACGAGAAAGCCAACGGGGATGCATATTTTACCTCTAATGTCCAAATACATTATTATTGATCAATGTAATTATGATTGTCAACGGGGAAACATATTCCACTTTGAATTTCAAATCATACATTTTGAATATTGTTCACAACTTATGAATATCTTTCAAATTACTATTATGACTTCATGGCAATATACCGACAATACGCACGGGTAAAATACCAGTGATATGTAAAAAAAAGTTTGATTATATCTCAACTAAAACGTTAGTCAATCATAATTTTTGGTTGGTTAATGGTATAAAATTTTTTACACCGAAGATCATACAAATTAAACCCATTAAAAGTTGTCATAAGTGAGGTGGTGGGAGCGCACTTATTCTTTCAGCTAGGCTCATTATTAAGATTCAGTTGCATTCAAATGCTATATACAGATATCGGTGGGTGGTCCAAGCCCAACTCAGGCCCACTATCAAAATTCAAATTGTCAACTCATTTTCCATCCACCTGTTTTATTTACTATATTTCTTTCTTTCAAATATCTGGAGGAGATTGAAATATAGATTAATGTGACACTAAAGTGACAGTTTTTTATCTTTTCAAAGTTTACCTACAGTCTTTTCAAAAAATATGGACATCTAATAGTAGTCGAAAGGCTTCTCGAAGTTCAAGTAGGGAGAGGAAGGGAGATTTTCACAACAGCAAACCTTGTAGTCTCTCTTTATCCCAACCAAGTTGTTTCCCTCAAATCCTTCTAACATAAATAGATAGACATAGATAAAAGTTAAGAAACGTTAGGTACAACCCTTAAATCTTGAAAATAAAATTGGGTGCCACATTAGTAACAAATATATAAAATATTTTTTTACCATATACTTCAAATTGTTTTATTTGGTTTAGTGCTAAATTTTTAAGTATGTCAACATTATTGCCAAGGAATCGAACCAAGGTTTTAGACATTATTTACTACTCACCCAACCACTAAGCCATTCAAGATCTTTGGTGATTAGTGTTCGTTTAATTATATAACCTAATTTTGTATATAAAATACATGTGTCTATATAGTAAATTTTTAAAAATGGGGGGGGGGGGTACCGTGGCATCCTTCCGCTCCCAAGAAGATCCGCCATCGACCATAAAACTTGATGTGTACTAGTAAGAAGAAACAAAATTGCTTAATTAGCCAAGATTAGCCAACTCTATAGTCTCCAAACTTTTTTTTCCTCCAAATTTTAGGGATATTTCCGTAATTTAGTTCAACCCTTCTTCTGCATGTCTAGTTTCCATTATTCCATCCAAATGTCGTTCTTCTTCCTAGCAGTCGTGGATCCATAAAAAAAATTTCCTCTTTTTTTGATCCATAAATATTTCTAAATAGTGGCAAGAAAATATTCTAAAATTTTCTAATGGAAGAAAATATTATAAGCTTTTACAAATTACAAAATCTTATAACAAAAAAAGTTCAAATTTAAATTTTGTCACCGTGTATTTTTAGTATTAATAGAACGATAAAAATTAGAAGAATAAAATTAGTACCAATTTATCCTTTTTTTTATCTTTTATAATTTTCTACCTTCATCTACACAAATGATCTTATTAGCCAAATACCTATTTTTTTTAACGGGAGAATATAAATTATTAAGTATTTTTAGTTTAAAAATTCTAGTTTGTGAGGCCAATGCACCCATTACACCATATGTGCATGTGCATCTACCACTCTTCCTGAGGCAACAATGAACATTTTACTATTGTACTTTTCAATCTTGCTACATAACTTCTAGTTTATGCAGAGTTAATGGTATTGCTGAGAACGACCAAACTGAAGTCTCTATAGATGGAGCTTCAGATCTTGATGATGATGATGATAATGTGTTTAATGGATGGCGAATTTAGATTGTTATCAACATTATTGTCTTTCTTTACTCGAGTTTTTAAGATTTTTCCTTGATGTACAAATTCTTCTAATTAATCAACTATGCATTTCTTTTTATTTTGGATGAGAACACTATATACATTTATTTTGGATCCACATAATTGTGTTCTATTGGATTAATAGCTTGTAAGCCGTGTTCAAGACAATTTTCGGTAAGAAGAAAAACACAACTGCTACAATTCAACCAAATTTTGTCATATGTAACTATAAAGAGATGGATACTAGAACTACCCAGTAGCCATAATGGGGGAAGTTGGGTAAACTGAGATAGTTTTTGTAGGCACAAACCGTCACGTAGGATTTAAACAACCCATAGTTGACTTTAAGGGTGTTCGTGGGTCGGTTTGGATCAGATTTGACCAAATCCGTTGCCCGAACCAATGATAATTATTCGGTTTGGGTTGGTTCGGATTTTACATTATTTCCTCCAAAATCCGAACCGATATTGGACGTGTTGGTTTGGATTGGGCTCACGGGTCATTCACTAAAATATTAATTTTCAAAAATATAAAAAAAAAAACATTTTTTTATGATATTCCAACACTTTAAATAGCTAAAAAAATTGAAAATTACACGAAATCAAACTCAAATTCACTAATAGTCTTCCCATTCATAGTATTAAAATTTTACAACTTAATCATAAATTATTAAGGTAAAAATTCTAAGCAAATAAAATCGTGTGCATCTAAAATTACAAAATTGTTATGACGTAATATGGGTTGGTTCGGGTTCGCGGATTTGATTTTTAAAATCCGTTGCCCGATCCAAACAACTACGGGTTGGTTTGGATTTATTCGATTTTGACCCGAACACGAAAAATATCCGAACCAAACATATCGGTTTGGATTGGATCATGGGTTGGTTTGGATTTACCCGAACCACTGAACACCCCTAGTTGACTTAAGCGGTTTTTACTCCAATAGTAGTTGGTTTATAAAGAACCGTGTTGACCCCACATATTTATACTCGAATAATGCTTGATATTGCGAACGATCTTGAACGAAACGCAAGAAATAACTAACTACATGGCAGCAAGTTAGTTTTTGTTTTCACCCACCCCCGTTTTTGGTGGTAAATGGCTTGTGATGGCTCACAACAAATTTTAAAAGAAAAACTATCTTCGTCTGGTTTTTTACGAAAAAAATTTGTAAAAAAATAGCATCATTGATTAATATTTTTTTATTTGTTAAGTTTTTTAATCAGATTTATTCATAAATATTGTTGATGAGAGAGAAATAATTCTTTTTTATTGTTAGTTGCCCGAGTGCTATTTCAATACCGTCAAGAAATATTTTAGCTTACCCATTACCACCTAGATCAACTATAGTGCTGAAAAGTAGAAAGTGTGTAAACTAACTATAAGAGACTCTCCTAGTTGATTGCGTTAAAAATGCTCTTGCTTCATGAAAAATACTAGTAACTAGCTTGAAGTCAATACATTCGCTGACATGTAAGGTGACGTGCATCCCTGGACCTGAAAAGAAGCAATTATTTTCACATGAGAAAGTGTATTCATTAATAATGATATTGTAAAAAAAGAGATAACAATAAACCCTGTACCATACTTTGAAGAAAATTGAAATGGAAAATCAACATTGCATTGAAGTTTTGAAACATGGATGATTTGATTGGATTCAAGACACTTGATGACTTGAAGAACAAGATTGATGTAAAGTATAGGTTTAGGGTTAGGGAAGAAGGAAATGAAAGATAGACAGCTCAAGGTAACAAATTGAAATTACAACTAATAAATATGATGTGTTAAAAATCTTTACCAAGTACTCGTGTGTTTGTACTAATAATAACAACTAGGTTTTGTATCAGTACTACTAGAACAAACCTAAACCCAATAGAAGAATAAAACCTAAAACCTAATATAAACTAATCAAAAACATATTCCAAGATAATCTTAATTTCCTACATAGCATTTGGTTTGAGACGACGAACGTTGGTCTAGTTGGTAAGAATTTGTGTAACAGACTAACCACTCTTTTCGTGCTACCAATCTATCACTCGAAAATATCTACTATCCTTATATGGTATTTCATTCGTCTCCCTTTAAGATTTGAACATCTGACTTGGGGCTTAAGTATACAAGCATCCTTACATTATGACAGATTGGTAGCACGAAAAAGGTGGCCAGTCTGTTATAGAAAAGGTGTCGTTTTTGTAACAGACTGGTCAACCAATCTTTTTTGTAACAGACTGATCACCCTCTTCATACTACTAAAAAATAATTTGTCGCTCACAAGAATATCTTCCATCCCATGTGATATTTCTTTTGTCTCCCACAAGGATTTGAACTCATGACCTGAGACTTAAGTAAACAGAAGCATCCTTTTGCCTCACCCCTTGAGGTGCAGTTTCACATACTAGGTTGAGAATTATTAGTTGAGTTAGGAAAGAAGGAAACTAAGGCCAATCAAGGTAGTAACTGAAAATTTTACTGATAGCTTTAATGTGTTACAATACCCTAACTTTATATTTAGACTGATAATTAGGTCAAGTACCAATACTTCTAGTACAAGCCCCAGCACATTAATAATAAGACCAAAACCTGTTGAAATAAGGGAATAGATCAAAAGGATATTCAAAGATAATCTAAATATATCTTAAATATTCTCCAACAACATTAAAGAAATATCTAGTATTATGAAGGGGCGGGAAGCAGAGCAGCACCAACTCCCAGCAAAAGACAAAGCATAGATTTACTTGAAAATTGAAATTATAGCTTCTTTTCATGCACAGTAACACACATGGTAACATCCTTTTCCAATACAAAACACATTTTAATGAAAAACTATGAAAGCTGTAAGACAACAAAAGAAAGAAGTTTGGTTACACTTAGACAAAGAATCTGTTTGTTTCTACAAGTCAATGTTAAGAAGAAACGACAAGTAAATCAAACAATTTCTTACCTGCAATAAGCAAGCAGGAATTTGAATATAACCCTGTAGCAAGAGGTTGACTTTCTCTAGAGAACTATGTGGCACAGGTGTAATCATGTAGAGCACACCTTTGGCTGCGTCAATGCCCCTCACAATCCCTGAATCACATGAAATCAAAATGTGTTTAACAGTAAAGATTCTTAGAATTGTCCAAATACATAACTAAAAGACCAGAAGGCTGTGTGATCTGTGTGCTCATCATAAGATGTGACATATTACACTTGAGACGTTATTACAAAATCAAGAAACTATGATACACTTGTTATAATCAACCGACATATGAGATCCAATTAAGCCAACTCATTAATGTAGATTAATTTTCACTGTATCTTAGTGTGCGTCATTGCTACCAAGAGTTTGAAACACATATCAAGTTCAAATTTTAAAATTAATCAGAATCAGAATGTCCCCTTTGTTTACTGAAACCTTTTAGATATGGAGCATTCAACTAGTTCGCAATACTACTGCCATCTAAATTGCTTTTAAAATCTGTATTTATTTTGCAAGTACCTACCAAGACCAAGACACCAAGGTAACTTTTCAGGTCCATCAGAATCAATTGCTAAGGCAACAATAGTAGCATTCAAACTGTAGAATTTTTCAGAGCCTGGGACCTACAAAAATATTGATGGGTTAAATAAAATGTTTTGCTCACCTTTATTTAAAATATAAATCCAAGAAATATTACGGAAATTTGTATATTCAAACTAATAATAAAAACATAGTATGTATTCAATATTTAAATTTATATTAAAAAGATTTGAAGTTCAAAGCATGATTGGCAATGGGAACATTACCAACCTCATGATGAAGATGTTGAATCTTTATGCTGCCAATGGGAACTTCATAAGGACACTGAGAGGCCAAGGAATGTGCAAGTTCCTTGATTGTTGAAATATCTGAATCACTTGGAAAGCACTGCCTAAAATAAGCCATTATTCGTAAATCCCGCAGAAGACGTGCACCCTTCTGAACAAGGACCCTGGGGTAACAAATAAATATATTAAAAATGATGGTACCAAAATAGCAGCTTTAGTTGTTAACTTCTGATCAGATTTGGGCTTACGATCTATGGAATGAGTCCTGTCGAGCTGAATTTATCTCAATCAAGTTAATTGCTCCATCATGTTCCCCATCTAACCAGAATTCTCCAGCAGGTAAATTCTTATTTTGAGAGGTTATGCTTATCTTAACTACATGGGTGGGACAAATATATTTTAACATGTCCACTAAGACGTTATAACCAACACCTGAAATGCAAGACAAAACCCACCAAATTAGTACCATAACAGTTGATATATTTTAGTCTAGGAAAGCAATAGTTTGTAGGCAGTAAAAATACAAAAATGCATTACTAAAAAGAATCAAATTAATAACTGTAAAAGACATGGGCTTGCCTTTCACCCAGCCAGGAGTATTCACTATCAGAGGCACCTCCATCCTAGGAAGATTGTCTCCCTTAGCCAAGGTGCAATACTTCTTTCGATAATAATCATATATGGAAAATACGTAATTTAAGTACACTGCTGGATCTCTCTTGGAAGAAACATCACCAAAGAAAAGGCATCTGTTACAAAATAAATGACAAAGTCAATCAAGTAAGTCCATAACATGTTCAATACAGGGATCGACTGACACTGAGATGATTGAATATATCCTATCCACCTCACTGTATATAGAAAACTTCATAACAATGAAATGAAGCCCCCCCTCCAAAAAAAATAGAAAGGAGACATAAAGAGAGATACGAGCTTTGACTCGTGCATCATCTTCAAAAAATGGAACAACAGTGCACAGAACTAGATCACATGAAAAAACCATAATATTTAATATAGCTCTTAATCAGTTATTTGTTGTTTTGACAGTTTTCCTTAATCTAGAAAGCATGTGATACACCAACTTGCGGTTGGTCGAGGAGGTAACTCAGACCCCATAAGAGGAAAAACCCGTGTACGAATCCCGGGGAGAAACCCCAGTTGGGAGATAGTTGTACCTCCCACAATCGACACGGGGATTAGTCTCATAGTCGGCTCAAACTTCAAAGAGTCAAAAATTGTGGGGATACCTCTAGGGCCACCAGGGGGACAAAGGCCCTGATTACGGTGGTAACAAAGATAAATGAAAGCATGTGAGACACCACCCCTTAATAACCATCTTGACCTAACTAACAAGTGAATAATACAACATAACTGAACTTACAATGGAGTAATACATGTGAGTACTGACAAAAGTACTGAATAGCGATTATGCACTATCATCATTCATAACAAACAGTAGCCTTGTGAAATATTTAAAATTCAAAAGCAGCATTACAAAAATCCCAAAAGACAGATTCGGTTCCCTGAGACGAGATGGCACTTCATACCTCTTTGGCTTTTTCAGGCACGGAATCATCAAATCTAAAACAGTTAATAAAAAAAGTTGAGTCAATATCCAGTCAGTGTGAATAACTTTTCTAAAAGATGAATACTTCCATGTAAAATTAAGATAGGGATCAATGGCCCTACATACCTGGAGTTACTTCACGGACAATAGTTAGAGATAGAAAAGCAGGAGGAGTAAACTCAGGTTGGCCAACATCAGTATCCAAATAAGCTACTTTGTTATATGTGCTCAATAGGACATTAAGGAGATAGCGGGAGAAGGTTGTCTTCCCACAGTTCTTTGCTCCACATATGAGTGTTATAGGAGGCACTGAACTTTTTGCAATGGATTCTGCAGCCTCCGACCACTGCTCTGGGATGTAAATGTCCGGTGAAGGAGAGCCCATTGCTCTCTCCCCCTCCCTCTGTAACAGAGCAAAAAACTATTCTTCTTTAAACAGCTCTTAAGTTAGTGAGTGATGCAAATTTGCAAACAGTGAGTTGAATTTATGCAGTCAATGGCAGATAGCTTAGCATAGCGGCTGAACCCCAAAACACTATAGCGGTGTCTATGTCGAAGTCAAAGGAAATGTTACAAGCAATTTATACCATACACATAGAAGCTCAAAAATAGAACAATACACAAAATTAAACAGACATTCATAACTAATACTCAAAATTCATTGTTACTAATATTCAAACATTGAAAACAAAGCAGTGGCACAATACTGAAAACAAACACAGATGGAAGCAGGGATAGAGGATCACCCAGAATAGTTAACGGAGAAGAGGGACAATGCAAAACAGCAAATTGAGAAAAGGAACAAAGGCACATGGCAAAATTTGATGTCTAATGTGAAATTTCACATTAGTAATTGACAATTACTCATAATATTCAATAGATATTATGAACACTAACAACAATGGGTATGAATCAGATTAAATATGAATACCAAGGCAACAACAAACAGAGGAAGAGTACCAACAGCAAAGACAAGCAGAACAGTATTCGTTTGCTTACACAGAGGTTGAACTTGAAGATGGTGCGCAGAGAAAATATGCCAGCAGAACACCGCAGCAAACACAAGCACGGAGAATACACAACGAGATAAAATACGAAGGGGAGATGAGAAAATACCTAGATTTAAGCTGAAGATGGTGCGCAGAGAACAACTGATAATGGATGAACGCAGATGAAAAGCGTAGAGGAAAAACGAACAGGAACACGGGAAGAGACCTAGGCGTGGTGGCTATAGCTATCGCTGACCACCTCTTTTCGCCGGCAATGGTGAGCCAGCCCTTCGCGATCTTCGTTTCAGTACGATTTCCCGCTACACTGTTCGCAAGTTGTTGTGTTTTCTATTTTAATTAAAATTATAATTATAATTATAATAAGATAAAATTAGGGTTTAAATTTAACAAATGGTAAATTCTAGATTACCCTCAGAAAAATGTATATTTTATTCATTATGCACCAATAAAATTAGTGATATGTACCTTGCCTTGGCTCGGGTCGGTCCGAGTCTGCAGTTGGTAGGGCCCCCGCTTGAGGTCGGGTCTTGGAAGTCTACCTCGAGTGTGGAACTTGCGAAGCCACTCCGATGCTCAAATCAGTATACGAGTATCTCAGAGTGATGCAACGAATGAAAGTGTACCTTTTTAAGTAGGGTGGTCGTATTTATAGGCATCAGGTCAGCCCTGTTCTGTTTGATTGCCTGGGTAAATTTCAGTCGTTGTTGTCTGATAGGTATGGATGAGCTGATTTGCACCGTAGCTAGACCCTGGTAAATGGGTTGTCCCAGGCCCCATAGCCGGAGTTGGGCCTCATGGCCCGGTTCAGAACAATTAGTCATATTTGTTATTGTTGGAATTCATTATCCGTTCAATTAAGATATATCTATGATTATAGAGATATTAAATTAGTGGATTGCATGCACCCAAAATACAAATGAAATCAAATAAGTTAACTATTTTTTCAAAGTCAATCTAGCCATCATTTAAAAAGTAAATTTCATTGAGCCATTATTGGCTTGTTTGAGTCGATTTATTTAGGCGTATCTCCTGTCATAAGTATTTGTGAGATTATTTTAGAGAGTTTATAGAAATAGCTTATAACTTATAAAAAAATAATTTAACATTATTTTAGGCCTCTTTGGATCGACTTATCTGAGTTTATCTACTAGCATAAGTACTTGTCAAATTGTTTAGGAGAGCTTATGAAAATAGCTTATGACATGTTCATAAGATGTTTTCAGCTAATTTTGATAAGCTCTCTAAGATAACTTATGAAAACAACTTATAGCTTGTAGGAAAAAATAATGTTTTTTACCTTTCATTATGAAAACAGCTTATGCACAACCTCTTATATGAAAAGCGCTTATGCTATAATCGTTTAAATAAGTCGTTTATGCCATATTATAGGAAAAGCTTATGGATAAGCTCTTTTATGATAAACGATTGTGTCACAGGCGCTTAGTTAAGCTATCCAAACAGTATGCTGATCGACGAGTATATTTTTATGTGATACATCTACATCATGTTAATATTAAATTAGTGGAATACATTTATCAAATTTTAAAGAATACAAATAAGATCAGATAAATTACCACTTTTTTCTAAGAAAAATCTAGGCCTCACGTTGTTTAATACAAATGACTTGACAATGACATTTTATGATATTAGAATGAAGATAAAGAGGATTTGAGTCCATTGTACCAAAAAAAAAAGAGGATTTGAGTCCATTCTTGTTGTTAGTGGTAATAGTGTGTAAGTATAAACCCACGAATCACTCTTTCGCACTCCCTAATATGTGTTAAGCCGTTACGCCACCCATGGATAGACAGAAAAGAATCTGAGTCAATTCAATTGTTTGATAACTTCAAAATCAAAACAAATACTTGCTTATCAGGTCTCAGTTAGTATTGCCAATTCCTGTAACAAAAAAAATATACTAATGAGGTGTTTGGGCCAAACATGATATGGAAGGAAAAAACTTGATTTTGTAAAATTGAGTTTAGATTCGTTTTCCTTAAAAAGAAATTTGATATAAAATTTAGTGTAAACATAAAATCATTCTGAATATTCTTAACATCAAACCAGACACACTAAACAAACTTTTTTTTGACCAAACACACTAAAGCAACCTTGAAAAACTTTTAACGCGCCATTTACATGATGACTATTTTCTACATACTTTGATTGTTACACGATCTAACTTCAGATATTTCTAGCCACGACCAGATGGATCAAATTGTCTCAACTCAGAAAGCAAGGTTCACACAGAAGCTGCTCTTATTCCAATACAAAATACTCTTATTCTAATTTCTTTTCCCCAGAAGCTGCTCCATCTCTTTTCAAGTTCGCTTGTCCCCGCTTAAATGCCTTAGATATCTCTTCAACAGGTATCAAAGGTAAATATCCAACGAAACTATAACCCTTTTGAGTCAAGCCCTTAATTGCATGGTTGTATTTCTCAGACCAGTGAGCAGCAGTGGGAACTGCCATCTCTGCCACTGCATGGAAGGGTGGAACGTGGTTGAGTCCAGTCCACAATTTCACTGAATTGGTTAGCAGCAAATGCTTGGATTCTTTAGCAACATAATCTATAGCTGCCCGTGGCCCTTTAGATCGACCCTCATTCACAACTTTCTCAGCTTCGTGTGTCACTTTCTGAACTAAACCCTTGGCTTGATATGCAAGCTGCTTAGCAAAAGGAGGAGCATGCTCATTGAACTTGTATGTAGCTTCATCCACCTACCCATATCAGATGATAATTGTTAGTTGAACACAAATCGCTTAATAAATTAACAATGCCATCCATTTGGTCAGTTGCTTGGGCCTCTTAAGCATTTAGTCAGGGGTTCGATCCTTGGCTGGTGTGTATGGAGAGACATCGCTTGAGAGAGGTTAGCCCTTAAATGAACTCCAGTACCTCGAGGGATTAGTCTCCACAGTCGCCGTGGAGGATACTCGGGTTTACCCAAAAAATTAACAATGCCATCCATTCATTCAAACATTAACATGGAATTTCAAGCACACAGATTTGAAGAACACTGTTATTAAGGTTGGAAACTCAAAATTAAGTTCAAATTATTTTATTTCAATATCAATTTTTTTTATATAAATATTTTAATATCAACTTAACATTCAAACAAAACACTCCAACCAGGCAGGCTATTTAGATTCAAAGGTTAATAGAAAAACATGGATAGATATTACAAACAATGATTACCGTGTATTATGAACTTTAAAGTGAAGTGCACATTAGAAGAAATTCAATTTTTCATTCACATAGCATATAGTATTCAATCACCTTAAACTAAATTTCAATCTAATCAAGTTCTTTTAAAATCAAGTTTGACAAATTTCTGGGTGTTGCAGATTATGGCAAGGTCGAGCGGACGTGCCCGTTTTACTTTTTTTTTTGACAAATACTCATAAAAGTTTGACACAGACTTTAGGTTTTCTTTAATAACAGAATCAAACGTCCATTCAAGGCAATAAAAATGGATTGTTGAAAAACTGCAAATTAAGTTTTGTTCATTTTGGCAGGCCAAAGAATCATGAAATTCGGATAGAATTTATTGATTTCAAATCAAGCTATTGCTATTCACCAAGATATTAACATGAAGTTTTCCGTGTTCTGTTTTTGTAAGGAAATAATCACTCAGCAATACAACAAATAAAGGAAATAAACATAGACATAAAAAGTTGCAAGACAATTTTGCATCCTTCTTAATCAGATCCAAGGGAAAAACCAGAGAAGTTTGCAAAAACAAACAAAATAAGCATGATTTTGAGAGGCAGAGGGAGATAGAAATACCTTGTTGTCAACAAAAACAAGGACATCATCGGGGACACCCTTAAATTTGTTGTAGACAGGACCAAAAACGGTTGTTACAGTGCCCTCCACCGTTTCCACGGCGGATCTCAAAGGTCCTGAGTTGTTCTTTGCGGATTCATAAAGATGTGAGACAACCACATAAGTTTGAATAGCAGCAATCCTCACAAACCTCAGATGCTTTAGTTCTTTGTTCCGGTTCTCAACCTTCATCTCTATCTGCAAACATAAAGAAAAATCACAAGTTGGTTCAATTCAATAACTATAATCACCATCTCCATAAAAAGGACAAGAGAGATCGGAGAAAAAAGGATAAAGAAAAGCCAAAAATATAATTATGCTAACAAGCAACAACCTCGTTGGTGGCCATCGGTCTGTCTGTCTTGGAACTTGCTCGTTAGTAAAGAGTTGAATTATGCCTTATAGCGAGGAGGAAGAACAGAATTGAGTAGCAAAACACTAATATGAACATCTCAATCTCATCGTACGGTAAAAGAAAACAAAAGACTCGTTTGTGTACGTCAGGGTTGGGGTCCACCTTCAGACCGACTCCTAGGGATCTTTCTAGGCCACACTAGGTGTCTCCATAAGCCACGTGTCAATTTCTCTGAATTTGAGAACCTTCTTGGGAGTTGAGCGATGACATGCCATACGTGTCGATTGGGGGATCCTCCAAACGGACCCAAATTTATGTCGCGACTCAGGATTATAAACCAGTGGTAGTGGTTAGAGTTGCCTAAAATTATAGCCTCAAAACATTACTGAATTTTGACTTAACCATGTACTAGTATATATAAAACAGGAATTAAAATGGATTGCATCACATAATGTTGACATCGATCGAAGAGGTCTTCAAATTTGCAACTCAGACAAGAAGGAAACTATGTCTACACAAAACGTTTGTTTTACAATTCCTAAGGTGAAATAAGTTACAGGAGAGAGATGTCACAAATTAATAAATTATAGTTACCACTGGTTCAGATTGTATTTTTTAGCCATTGGTTCTTCCGAGTATACCTTTCGTAACTAATAAGATTCAACCGAATTTGATTTTTCTGACATTTAATTAGTAATTTTTCTTAAGTCTGTGGCAAACCATGAGCCTGGATAATGAAGTGGAAGATGAGATAGCTACAACGACCACAAGAAGATGAAGCAATGGGACCAATTTGATCAACTAAAATGTGTAAAAATCCATGAAGAGAAATAACAATACTAAGCGTAAGCAAGTTACAAAAAATAAGTCGGCCAGTAAAGCAGACCAATTTTCTAACGAAGCATCGTCAATGCAACTGTAGGTATTACAAAATGTTTACTTTAGAAGGTATACATGATAGTGTTTTTTCTCTGATTACTAGTATATATGATAGTGTTTAAGATGCGTGTGAGACAGATTTTGTTATTATCATCCACAATTTAACACACCCTGATCTCTGAGGAATTCAAAAATCAGGTTCACGGAGCCTGAGATCTCTGACGCTTCATATTTTGATAGATAGGCTCCTTAACCTGCAAAGAAAAGACAGAAGGAAAAGGAGTAAAAAAATGTTCAGACTGAAAACATTTCCAAATAACACAAAAACATCTTTCAAAATTGAAGAAAATAGTGTCAGTGTAAGGAATAAGGAAGCTATTGTATACCGCGCTTGTTTTCCTGGGGCGCTTGTCTTGGGATGACCTGCTGCAGATAATTGTATCATCTGCGTCACCTTGATTTGTGGTTTTATTTACATTTGCCGTGCTGTTCTCTTTGCCCTGCGCAAAACTCTCTCTAGAAGCAACTGGCTGTATTTCCAGAATAGATCAAACTATCAGTTGCATGCAAACATTCAACAATAGGGGACCAACAACACTGTGAAACTAGAAACTTAATGAATATAACATGCCTCAACCCTGCTTGTTGGGGTGTTCCCGGGCCCTTTTGCCTTTGGTGTTTTCTGTCCATTCCTGGAGTCGGTCTCAGTTGTATCAGATGCCACTTTCATTCGAGTTAAATCTGATCCAATGGAGTGGAGAACACCACATGTTGACAAGTCGTGGTTGCTTCCTGATTACCGAGAAAGCATATGATATTGATAGTTGTAAGTTGACTAAGTATCAATATTTGAAAAGAAGAGTTATAAACGGCCTTGATCCATTACCATTTATACGGAAACCAATTTGTTTGGACTTGTTATTTGGTTCACAATGATCAACATCCTGTAGAATTTCAATAGGAAAATAAACAGAGATAAATGGTGATATAAACCCCACATGTTCTGCAGTTATTACCATAGCTCCATCAGCACTTAGAGCTTTTTGGACCTCAATGAATTTTCTCTCAGTCAACTCAGAATGGATCACACGTTTTCCTGACGTACAGAAGAAATAAAAAGTAACCAAGAATGAAACAGAAAAAGAAAAGAGAGTAGGATTATTATTTGAATGATAGTATGATATAACCAAAAGAAGAAAGAGACAAAAGGGGGGAAGAGGTAGGATTATTATTTGATAGTTAAGTTTATACCTAATCTTTTGCTGCCTTTAGCCTCAACAAACCCATCCCGGGTCATTTTTTCAATTATCTTTCTTGCTGCTGTTTGGTTTACTTCTCCCTCAAGCAAGCTTTGAAGCTTTGTGACTGATACATATGCCATCGGAAGAGTATGATAGAGAGCCTGAGATGATTTTTCCAAAGTTAGGATATATATGACAGAAAGTAGTTCTAAGAGACCAAGACATAAGTCATATAACCAAATAGCACCTATCATAAAGCAACAGTTTAAGAGATCCATGATCATACAGCATCTTGTTTGCTGACAAATGAGGAACACTCTTTAGATAATACGGGGTTTTTTTGAAAGTTAACGAACAATTTACAATGATGAGCACTCTTCAAGCATTTATCTAGCCAATAGTGATATTTAGTATGAAAAAATTTGGAAGAAATGTAAGAATCATTGTAGTTGCACTTTACGAAAACACACACATGCCGTTGTAATGTAATTCAGTGTGAGTTTCTGACATTTTGTTTCGTACTATAAATGATTTCTCTTATCTAGCCATAGTTCAAAAACAAGTTTACTTTCCTTCGGCCCCAAGAACCATCACTTTTTCACTTGAGCTGTTGAGCACTATAGGTTGCACAGAAACATCACATAAAAGAAAAGGAGGAAGAATTAAAACTCACCTTCATGTATATGGGATCTTCAACCTGCAATCGGTCAAGCACTTGTGGAATTTGACCATCAGTTTCTTCTTTCACAATGGTGAACTCATATTCAGATTTCTGACAATGCAATTCAATCATAAATAATAAGATTAAAAAGATATGTACCACAAAAAAGGATGAAAAAGATTACTACAATCAAACTTAGGTCAATTGAGAGAAAAATCAACCTTGTCCTTATTAATGGCATAGGTTTCGTTTCCTATTTTTGACAGCACGCCTTCCTTGACAAGGCTGTCCATGATCTCTGAAGAACCAAACAAAATCAAGCAAAAGAGACTTTGGAAAGGGATGACATCTGCGGTACAACTTGAACATGATAATTAAACTTTATACCTTCGGTCAGAACCTGCAAGTAAAACAATTCAACTAAATTATACTTGACAAAAGATGAGAGGAATAGGAACAAAAATTACAGGTAGGTCATAATCTGAAAAAGGTCAACCAAAAACATAATCTGAATAGCGTAATGATAGTCAAGAAAAAAAAAAGCAGGTACCACTGAGATGTCTGGAAAATTTGATAGAACATCAGTAAACTCAATAGCATCAAGGTGACAAGAGTTGATCCACTCCTTGATTCGGACCAATTGTTGCTCATCTTCCGCGGGGTCCTGGGTATTGTCTGAACAAATAATAGAACGTTAGTAATTCATTATCTGTTCTTGGATACAGCCCAGTAATTGCTAAGCCACTAGACAGAACTAGAAGAAAATTGTAGAGCTAAAAAAAAGAATGCTGAAATTATCATTCCTCGGGGTTAAGTTTATAATTATAAATTATATTATATGCCCACCCCTACGTATACACATACACACAATTTTGTTCATGAAAGCAAAAAGGCATAGTTTACCTTCATCAATTATGCCATTATCTTCCTGGTCTTGCTGTTTATCTGTCATTGTTTACTTATTAAAAAAATTGTGAAGAATATTTAGTAAACTGGGCAGGCAGCAATAAGAATAGTAATCCTAATCACCTATTGGAGCAACTACGTATTGATCCCCTTGAGAATGATCAACCTGAAAAATTATGAACTGTTTGATTTAACTTTACGTAACATAATTACTTTAATGGTTCCTGTCAGTTAGTTTCAATCATAAAAATCTTAATAGCAATGGTTTATCAAGCAGCATCCTCATTGACCTCACTATCTGTATCATAATACTCATTATTTTGCATGGAATCATCACAGCTCATATCATCTTGGACTCCCTCATTATCATCCTCACAAGGATCAAGCACACTCTTCACCTATAAAAATGGATAAAGAAATCATTGGCAGAAACATTAGAAATATATTTAAAATTTAGCTGCTAGCACGATATCCTTCCATTACCTTCAGAGCTAATACAAAATGCTTGCTGTTCACATTTCCAACCTCCATTTTCAAAGGATTTTTCGCCCATGCATGATTGGCTTCTTCTTCTGTGCATCCCCTGAAGAAAGGTGGCTCATAATCTGCTGGCTGCAGTAAAAGTCAACCATGTTGTCAATTCTCCCTTTATATAAGTCAGCACAGTGGCATAACAGAATCTTTAAGTGTTCTCCATGTGCATAACAAAAGCCTATGATCATTCTTTATCGGTGTTATCTGAACCATTTATGTTTATACAACCAAGTCGAATATGCATTTCAAGTCTGGAGTCTCGACAGTTCAGCACTCCAAAGAAGGCTAAAGAATTTCACAAAATATTTATAAGGAACTAAGATTTGCTATTCCATTTTAAAGACCATACCGTCACATCATCATAATAGAGGAGCTTCATCAAAATGGTACGCTGAGAAAAAAAATAGGATTCAGTTTTTGCAATGAAGTTTGAACTGTAAAGAGTGAATAATGTGGTGAAGGGAAGCATTTGAATTCATTCACCTCTTCTGGCATTTTCTCCAGAGTTCTCATCAACTGGACTAGAGTTCGGATCATCTTACAAGCAGAACTCCTGAAGAATAGAATATATCACATACAAAAAATATTAGTGTCATTACCCAGATTTCACGATGATACCACTTCAGGTTTAAATGCTATTTTATTTTGCACCAACCTCATCTGCTGGGGAGTAATTTCTGTGGTCGAGTTACACTTGAAGGTTCCACCCTGCTTTTTGTTTCCAGTGCGGTTGATATTCATGGAAACCTCTTGTTTGTCAGAATCCGAGTAGCTAAAGGAAACTGCAAGACAAAACTAGGTGATATGTTTATGAATTTTCCAGTAATTGACACGGCTTAAACTATACTGGAACCTACATCTTGGCACTAGCATATAACATTCATTCTAAAAGTAACAACTGAGTGGCATTCTCTACTTGTTTAAACAATAACCTAATTGCGGTGTTCATTCAACTACAGTTTCCCTATTCTATCGGATTCTACTGACCAAAATTGCAATCAGATCTGTCAAAGCCTTACATGCATATTCCTCAATCATTGGTCCGTCCAATGCTTCGCACACACAGAATAGAAGCGTCTTCAGGTATTTCTTCTGTAAGGCATCGTAAACACCTGGAAAAGAAAAAGAACAACACAGATAAAACACGCATTAAAAGCAACTCAAACCGAAAACTCGTATCCTTGAAGTTCAGTAAGCTCTTAAACTTGCCTTTCTCCATCCAATCAATCAGTCTGCGAGACTCTGTATCAACTGGCATAAGCTTTTTGATCTTCATCTCTGTAATTAATGTATTGTTTAAGATTAAATTCAACGACAAGTATCAGAAAATTCAGTGAAAAAAAATTATAAAAGACAAATAGATGGAGCACTAAACACAGGTTTTACCTAATGCAGGAACAGATTTATCATTGAAGTACTTCTCAGGAAATAGTCCTCTGATATAACTGATATTGAAAATGGCAATTCTGAGCAGGTTCCTCGTCTGGAAATGAAATTCCAAATTAGATAATGAAACTTCAAATTTCGGAATCCACATTTGTAGTGTTTAACAGCTCTCAGATTGAAGAAACATGTCCATGAAGAAATATTCAAAACAAGTTATTAAAAATAAATTTCAAGGACTTCTACTTTTAGATCTGATCTGATCTCATAGATGATGGAAGCTAAACAGTAAGTTCTGCATGAATCATAATATTTTTTGAACAAAAAAGCTTCCGTGACTGCGACTATCGGCAAATGAAATCCGAAATAGAAGTTGATAACAAAAGAAATACGACATCTCTACAGTTTTGAAAACTAATTTTAGGGAAGAAATCCAAAATCCGCTGAAAGCAATAGGCGATCAATCGGAAATGCGGTAGTAGAAGCAAAACAACAACCAGAAAAAATTGAAATGAAAACTCAGATTCGTATGAAATGAAATGTATGAAAGCCAAAGGGTAGTTAAGCACCAGGAGAAGTGAATCCTGCTCAGTAATTTCAGCTTCCTTCAATTTCTGTGCAACAACCTAAAACAGCGAAATGGAAAATTAAGAAATCATCACCGAGAAAGGTAGAAGATGAAGAGAAGAGAGAGGAATCGGAAGAGCCTTCTGTTCTGGTCTCACCATGGTAGATCGGTAGTGGAATTCGAGAGTTACAAACTCGCAGCAAATTAGAGTGCAGAGAACGCTCGTTCACTTGGATACAAAAATTTGAATCAAAGGAATTTAGCGGGAGGGAATGAAAACAACGATGTGATATTTATAGTCTCAATATGATGTGGCTAACGGCCAAGACTCGTCACAACGCGAGTTGCCATTTGGGTGCTGCTATTTTGGAAGATGCCGTTGAATTTGGTGATAGTCAGTTAGTCACGCGAGTTTGGTGAGTGAATTGGCGCCAAAAGGAAATGGAGTATGAGGCACGGATTGCTGAGCTGGCACCTTGGGCGGCTGGGATCTCACTTCTAATGTGGAGGATTATGTTATTCAGCCTCTTATGCTTGAATTGCCGTTCAATTATTACATGTAATTTTCCGTTTGTGCAACTTTCCTTCAGAGATATAAATAGCACTGGATGTTACACGAGCTTATTTAATGGATTGTCATATGGGTTATGCGACGGGAACTTGTTGGATTTTCGTCTGACGAGGTGGGTGACGGGAGCTACTACCACCCCCACAGCCCACAGGGCCCATTGTCATAGCTTACCCTTTCTATATCGGTTATAGTTCACAATCGATGTAGAAATGTTGTTTCTTACACCATCAGTTATTACACAACTAATGTAGAAAGCTAACTTTTTACATAGGCTCTCGTATTAATCGTGTAAAAAGATTGTTTTTACATTGGTTCTTCATTTGATTTAATAGGCTCTCATTTTCTATGTCGCCTAAACCAAGCCAATTATTCATGACTTAAATAATTTTTGAATTTTAATGGGCACGGCAACACGGGCTCTCTCGTTTTAAGGTGTTTACAATGTGGCTATTCAACCTATAATATGATCACAATCTATGCCATCCAAATAGTACACTTCAGACATAAGAGAAGAGCTAAGCAACCGCATAGCCAAAATCATTATACAACATCTATATATCTATATAAACAAATTTTCAGCTTCAATCAAGGTACGCATTCATTCTGTTTGCAAACACGAAGCAACTACAGATGCACCATCAACGTCTCTTCCATCACAGTTCTTATTATGTTCGAAAATCCACTAATGTCTGGCCTGAGATACAACTCCGAAGGTCACTAGAGAGAACTTGTCAAAAAAAAACTACCAGAGAGAATAACACAACCCAGCTTGAGTAATATCGATACAGATGTATTAATTAAACAATTGGGGAATTTTTATTACTAGGATAGTAATCAACCAAGTATCCGCACTAGTGTACTCTCAACAAATGCTTACACTCTCATATCTTCCCTTTTTCTGGTTCAAATATCATTACAACTTCAACAACAAAAAGAGGATGTTACAGTTATAATATCATAATATAAGAATAAAAATGTTATAACATACAAAAGTTTTTTCCTTTCCTCAACACTGTTTAATGCACAACTTATTCTGACAAGAAATCTCTGCTATTTGTATGTAGAGGATGCACAGCTGCAGCAATTTTCTCCCGGAGGTTGAACTTCTTCGCAATTAGTGGCCGGACATCATCAACTCCAACCAAGCTCTCCAAGAAAGGAAGTAATAAGATCAATTCTTGATCCGTACGATCCTCAAACCAACTCTCAATTGGTATTCCATTGTCTACTTGGAATCCAAATGCCTGGGAACAAAGAAAAAGTAACAGCAAAAAGTATTAACATCTCAAATACAAGACTTCATTTTCTTCAAATACAAGATTCAAACCAAAAATTTGTACAAGTCATAACCTAAATTTATTTCATGTTAAGAGATATCTACTACTTATAATTTATAAATAACAAAAGAAAAAGCACATTGTGCCACCTTAAATTTTACCTCCTTTCACATATAAAACACATTCAACTTCAATTAGCCTTGAAGTTTTTGCTATTGTTACAATAGGTCATCCTTACAACTTGTGAAGTTGTTATGATTCAAAGGCGAGTAAATCCTAACCTTTCAACTTTTAGAAAACACAATCAAGACCAATATTAAAAAAGTAGAACAAATCATTAACTCGGATAGGATATAAGGTTAATTGGTTGAATCGCTTGAACCAGTAAATATTTTTTGGACAGAAACCAATAAATATTTTAAAAATACATAGAATTGTACGCATACAATTCATTACCACTTAACAAAGTTAATAATTTTAGATAGTTTTTCTAATTTAATAGATATCACTTCATTAACAATTGTACAAAAAAATTAGATGACTTGTCGGTTGAACCATCGATCAAACATCAAAATCACTTAGTTTGGCCACCAAACCCGGTCAGGTTAAACTGGCATTACCAGCTCCCACACACCTTTCCGATTCAATGAGTGACTTGGTCGATTATGTGACCAGTGCTCAATCAGACCAGCCCGTCCAAATTGATTTTTATAACAGTTATTAAGACATGAGAGAGTATCAGGTTGTGTTTTTTCTTTTTTAATATGCTAAATTAAAAATTGAATGTTATAATTTTAAAAATAAAAAATACAAATGAATGGTTTAAATTTGATTAGATGAAATATCAAGATTTGCTCAGTTAACACTAAATCAACAGGAGTCCTGTCATGACAACACCTAAAGGGGTTAGCATCTCACGACTGAATACATTCTGCACAGTTGGTTTGTTTTATAAAAACAGCAACTCAGTCACCTTAAAAGTTGTAAACCTTTTTAAAAAGGAATTTTGCCTTTTTAGAAAATGAACAAATTATAAAGAATATTTTCAAGAGTGTATTGCTGACATTTCTTATAACTACAGTTTAGAGACTGATTGAGAAAGTTAAAAAGACATAAAGCTGAAGGTGGCTCTGAGAGGGAGAAGTGTTTGGTTTGATTTAACAAGAGACCAAATGATTTTTGGGGGGTTATTCCATTTATTTACAACTATAAGGAGCGGTATAATGAGTGCAATAATGATTTCAAGGCCAATCAAAAAATAACACTAAAGACATACCTGAGGGGAGTTGTCAATTATTATAACATGTGCTAAATCACGACCGAGCACTGTTAAATCCTTGAGGTAGTTCCCGTCCACATAAACACAGGATTCACGGAACACACGATGACGAAATATCTTCCGCTTTGGATCAAGCACATTTAGAAGTTGCTCAGCATAAATACTTTGACTGGCTGTAAATATAATAATCTCAAAAAGACCAGCAACTCTCTCGAGGAAAACTTTAAGGTGAGGACGACAGCGTACATAGACAATGTGCTCCTCACAATTAAAATTAACAGGAAAAGTGAAGTCGAAATCGTCACAACGTTCTAAGGTAGAATGCACCAAAGTTTCTGCAGAGCCAAAAACCATATACAATGCATAAAAATACTATACAACTATCAACTACAGAAGATCTAAACAGGAAGGAAGGGGAAAAAAAGTATTTATAACTTAAAAAAACATAGCATGTTTTTGCTGCCAGCAAGCATTTTCACGTAGTTAGATAACTTCAGGATGCAAGGCACCTTAATTAATGGTAGCCCAGTCATGTGCGGAGAGGTGGTTTTCATGACTAGAATCCACAACCACCAAGTAAAGTAACAATGCAAAAAACTCACAATTACACCAACTTAAATATATTCATCAAATCACAGTTGTGATGCATGCTGAAATTAAATTTAAGTATCTAATTAGCAAGACAGTAGTTAGGGCAGGTGTGGCCATAGACATCATATATCGATAAAATGACAATAAGTGTAATTAGGAAAAATGCCTAGCAATAAATAAGACCCCAAAACAGAGGTGAAAAGGACAAAGAATGCAGGAAGGCGAAAATAAAATGAGCAGAAATAGATAGATAAATAAAAAATTCACGAGTCTCGTATAAGTTGGGCATGGAACTTAAAATTGGCATATGATTTTCTTACCATCCAAGTCCAGCACGAGAGTAGTAGGAGGGCAACTCCGAGTCTGCTTAGGTAGCAACATTCGTCTAAAAGTTGGAACCACTGTTGATAAGTCTGGTAAGGTCTTTATGAATAAGTAAGGGTCAAAGTCATCATAATCCTCAAATTCATCGTCCTCTGGGCATATATCGGAGGATATAGAATCCTGGCCATGCTCATCAACACATTCCAGCTTTGAGTTTTTCATAGCAAGATATATGGAAGAATATTCCAAGGAAATACCATTTCCATCAAAATCATAATTGCAACCATTCACATTTTCCGTGCTTAAAGCAAGCATATTGGTTGGATTGTTTGTGTCTACTTCCATTGCAGAATCAGAACCTTGGCTAACATGACCATCTCCTGCATCCTCATATGGTAACTGTATTATTTCTTGGTCTAGAGAAATTCTTTTTTGATCCTCATTCTGAAAAATTTTGACAAAATCAACTAGAGAGAAACAAAAGAAAAAGATTAAAACTGAACAGTGAAAAGTTTTAAAATCTCACATTGAAATCAGTAAGATTAAAAGACAACCAGGAAAGGTAGAGTTAAAATAAATGTGATGTCATTTACCTCTGTCAACAACTTTTCCTCCAGGACCTTTGGATAAGTGAAACCCAGGAGAAAATATGGTTCCAGTTTCCAGATGTCCAGCTTGCTTGTTACAACCCTGAAACAACATTTTAAAACATTTAATTAGAAAAAGAAAAAAGTACAATAAGAATATCCATTGTTTTAGAGCTAATCCCTTCAAATTTACATTTCGATTTCCAGAAACCATTTATATTTAACACAAGAGTGTATGTAAGAACCTCCTTAAAATCACTACATATAAGGGACTCATGAAAATCCTTATGCAGTTGAAACCTATAAGATTCACAACACAGCTTAAAAGCAAAAAAAGAAACCTATGTAGTAGCGTCCATGCACATCAGTGAACGGAAAGAAACAGCAGGGCTAACACGAGTAGAAAATCAGTATAGTTAAATTACCAGAAAATCTACTGAAGCACCATCAACTGCTTTGTTTTCCAAATGAGCATTGGATATCATGTTGTCCACAAAGCCATGCCCATTATTCAAAACGTTTGGGGGTGTTGGCTCTCTAGCCTTATTCTCCAGAGCGCCAACTGAAGATACACCAAGAAGATGACAAGTAATCAGTCACAATTTTCAAATTAATGAAAGAAACATCTTTTTGGAAATAAACCATGCATGCTGAAAACTTTCAAACTAGTAATAAAGAAAGAGTTACGGTTATGATGCGAATTAGCAACATGGTCAAGTGTCATATATGGTAGAAATTAATATAATAAAAAATATATAGATATGCATGCCATAAGAAAACACTAATCAGTATTTAACATTTATCATCTAATAACAGAAACTGACTTTTACTAGTTAGTAACTTACAAGATTTATTCTTTCTAGCCGATGATGTAATTAAGTCAGCGACTTTCTTTTCAACCACTTGTCCATTTTCAGAGGCCTTCCTTTGTGCTCTTGAAACCCTAGTAGGAGTACTGGACTCTCGACTAGCATTTCGCCTGGAGGCTTTTTTCTTAGTCTGCATGTCAACTCTGCGAGGATAGTTTTGAGCTGGCGCACTCTGCGAGGACAGTTTCAGAACAGTTATCCTGATAGCATGCATCCAGGAACAGATTATCAACAACCCTTGTCAATTGGAGACAAATTAGATATAACTAATGTCCAAAACTCTATTAAAAAATCTTCCCAGTGGAGACTCATTCTATCAAGCATTGATTTTTTTCATGATGTAGAAATCTAGGATGAGCTTCATAATGGTCTAAAATTTACTAAGTTCTAAGTTCAAATCCCCAGCTAGTACAATAGTAAGAGACAATAATTCATACCATTAACATCAGAAAGGAAAACACCAGAAAACAAGAAAGCGAAAGAACAACCATGGTCAAACTCAAAATTTGTTGCAAGGGAACTAAATGCATTTGAAAGAATTGTTCATACACCAACTCATTAGCCAAATTATTAACAAATTAGTCACTTCATTGTCACACGGGTGACGGGACTATCGAATCACCATAACTCCGTACATCTCAAAATTAACAAGCTGAAACTGAGAAATTCGAAAAAGCACACCAAATCAACTATCCAGCACTAATTGGCATATCAGTATCCGAAATTTGCACACCAAACAGAACAACGAACAGCTAAAGCACAACCATCACACTGAAATCACAGTAAAACCCTAAAACTACAACAGACCCAAAAACAGAACATCTACAACTACAATACACCAACGTAAGCTAAACTAACAAGCTCCAGCTCAAATTAAAGATACCTGAGATGGAGATCAAAATCGATAATCTCTCACAGCAAGAATTGCATTCACACCAGCTTTCCTTTAATCCGAAAAGATAGATCAAAAGAACACAAGCAACAAGCAAATTGGTACAGAATCAGCTCGGATAAATTAAGCTGAAACTAAAACCCTAGATTTGTTTAGTAGAGGCAGGGGAGTAGAATCTGTATTCTTTTCTATGCGAGGAAATTTTGGATGTTTTCCCTCCAATGAAAAGATGAGAGGGAAAACCATGAAGAATGGGAAATTATTTTTTTCGGAACGAAGGGATGAGTCAATAAATAATAGAGAGTAGACTAAAATTTATTTAGAAAATGTTTTTTTTTTATAAGCAATTTTAGTGGGGTGGGAGAATTTTAGTTTCCGAGAATTGAATTCGAGACCTCCTTTTTGCACTTATTTGATGCACTCATTCGGTATTCCTTAGCTTGCCAACTGAGCTACCTAGATGCATTAGAAAATGTTTAATATTTGTCCACCGAAATTTGGAATGGTTTTTCTTACACATTTGAAACGTACACGCGAGGGTGTTTGTAGAGTGCTACCCTCTCATGTGGGCAGGCACGTGTCCCTATCACCAGCATATTTTGCCCGTTGCTGGGACGTGAGATTCACGGGTCATGATAATAACACTCATCAGTGAATTTTGAATTTCAAAACTAGAATCATTTTCCTCATTTTACCATCGAACTTTCCTTAATTTACTTTTTGATGCTTTTCCGTTTGGCGGAATTTGCTGGTGAGGGTCTTAATTAATGGATATTGTAAAAATAGTCTCCAAAAGCATATAAAAATTGCATATTTAATGTCAAATTTGCTTCGGTTTAATGTTTTTTTTAAGAAAATGTGTATTAAACTGAAGCACTAAGAGTACTCCAACCCAATATACAAAGGTGTTAATTATACTAAAAACAAGTCAATGACTTAGACCACCACATATCAATAATGAATCCCACATATTTCCCTAAACTGCTTACAAACCACCCCAAAAGACAAATCTTAATTCTACGGAGAATCTAAGAAACAAGCATTGCTCCTCTAAGCAAAGTGTTATTTCTCTCCACCCAAATGCACCACAAAGACGCCAACTAGATTAAAAAAAAGGCCCCCGCAAAAAAAGTTTAAATATATGTTGGCCCCTGTAAATATGGTCATAATCCAGTTAGGCCCCTGTAAAAAAAAAACTTTTAAAAACACTTTTGCAAATATTAAGCGTTTACAGTTAAATCTCTCTGTTAACTTTTTGTTAAAAAAGGTGATGGGCAAACGAAGATGACGTCAGCAATGACGTCACTGCCACGTGTCACCATATTATTGGACATTTATGCCATGTGGCACTGACACACCATGTCATCATGGCCACGTGGCTACCACGTCAGCAACCAATTGATGGTTGTCACGTGGCGCTCGCATGGAAAAGGGGGACACATTGTTGTTACTAAAAAAAATGGCCATTTTGGAGAATGTGGGGATTGAATCTATGACCTCTTGGTAATACACACTCACAAATACCATCGAGCTAATTTTTAAAAGGGTGTTTTTAAAAGGTGTTTTTGCAAGGGTGTTTTTAAAAGTTTTTTTACAGGAGCCTAACTGGATTATGGTCATATTTGCAGGGACCAAATATGTATTTAAACCTTAAAAAAATCACCTTCTTGGCACATTTGCCTAGAACAAGACTTTCAAAGTGTTGGAACTGCTCCACCCAATCCGACGAAGTACACAGTGAAATTGATGTCACTATAAACATGCATGAGAAAAATAGATGTGAAATTATTTCATCCTGCTCAAAACACATAGGACAACTTCATTGAAGAATTCCAAGATTAACCCACTATGTAAAAGTACATCACGTGTCGGTAATCTACCCGACAATAATCTACAACCAAACACACACACCTTCAAATGCACGTGTACCTTCCAAATCAATCCCAGCATATGCCTAAATTCCTGCTCCAAACCTATCCAATAATGATCCTTCATTAAAGTCTAACAAAGAGATCTAACCGAAACAACTTCGGAAGAATCCAAACCCCAAGCCCAACGATCCAGCAGATATAGCATCGACCTCAGATAACTCACAAGATCACTTCAAGCACCATCCCTCACTCCCACTCATAGATCGAAAAAAATAATTTTGTATTAAAATACGTAAAGTCCTATGTTAAGTAGTGTTTTGAGGTACTTTATAGTTCAGAAAAATTTTAGATGTTCAAATATGTGAAGTTCATTCCTCAATAACTGGTTTGATAAAAAAAGATTTATTTCGTGACAAAATACGTAAAGTGTGATGTTAAGCAACATGTTTTAGAGTATTTTAGCATTTGAAAGAAAAAATTAACTATTCAAAAATTAATGGCTAAAGTGCTCCCGGGGTCCCTTATCTTTATTTAAAGTAACGAATTAGTCCTTTATGTTTTTTTGTCCCAAATAAGTCGTTTATCTTTCAAATTTTTGACACATAAATCCTTTTCCGTTAACAGTGCTGATTTATGTGTCAAAAAAAAAGGATTTATGTGTTAAAAATTTGAAACATAAAGTACTGATTTGGGACAGAAAAGGATTTATGTGTCAAAGATTTAAAACATAAAGGATTGATTTGGGACAAAAAAAAGATAAATGACCAAATCGTTACTTTAAATAAAGATAAGGGACCCCGAGAGCACTTTAGCCAAAATTAATTTATGTAAAGTGCAACTCACCACTTTAAAAAATTAATTTATTTTTATACTTCTTTTCCTTATATTTTTATTTCTTCTTATATTTATTTTTGCGAGTATTTGCACCCCTCTTTTTGTTTCTATAGGCTTTGTTTGGGAGTTTAGAGGGGAGGGGAGAGCTTAAAAAAAATAGGAAGGATGTAAGATAAATAGAAGGAATGATGTACCATCAACTTCAATTAGGAGTTTGTTTTTCTTCATAACACAAAATCCTCCCAATTTGGAGGAACTCAAAAAATGTATTGGAGGACGACTTGGGAGGGCTTAGACAAATTTTTCTAATAATTTACAATCTTTTATAATAGTCTTTAAATTAAAAATATATTAATCATAAGCATTCTCTTATCATTGTCTACAAAAAATTTCTCTCAATTAAGGTGATAGATTTATATAGTTTTCTCTGTACTCCACCCCCGCCCAAACTCCCAAACAGGCCATTAATGAGTACTCCCGTCGATCCCTTTTTTTATGACCCTTATTTGGGTCACTTCGCACCAACGGGTGTTAATTATAAGCATACTTAAATTGGTATTTAGATTTTTATTTTAGTCTCGCTTTTAGTATTTGTTTATAAATGGTATTTAATGAATACTCAATAGCACTTGGATGGGATGGTAGGGGTCTCTTCCAACTTAACCAATGTCTTGGGTTCGAATCCAGCCTTGGGCATGCATATAACAAAAATAGTGTTTGATGAATATATAAAAGGTGACGAACACTTTTAAATTTAGTCTTACCAGCACAATTTGAAAAACACTTCAAGTTGATACGAAAAACAGATACTTACATAATTTGAAAAAAATGAAAAGTATCAATTTGACCCTTAAACAATGGTTAAATTAGTCCTTTTAAAATAATTTTAAAGATATTCACTACAAGAAAATCGCTCATTTGCGACGGCAATTTCCGTCGCAAATGGACCTTTTTCCGTGGCAAATTTGCGTTTGCGACGGACGAAAAGTCGTGGCAAAACAGCTTGTCGCAAATGCTTTGCGACGAAACTCCCCGTCGCAAAGCCGTCGCATAAATCCGTGGCAAAGTTGTCGCAAACTTTGACAACTTTTCGTCGCAAAGCCGTCGCAAATCCGTCGGAAATTTTAAAAAAAAAAAAAAATTATATCTCCAAAATACTATTTAATAGTTATATATCTATAATACAATTATTTCTGATTGACTGAGTTCTAATTTTTGGACAGCATAGCAATAAGATAAAAAAAAACCAAAAATTCCCAATCTTAATATCCCTATCTGATAGAGCTAAAAGAGTAAGGTCAATGTGACAACATTTACAACATTTACAACATTTAACACAAACATATTTGCATCAGGAATAAATTATAAATAAGAAACTGATCTTTTAACAGCTCCTCCCAGAAATGTGTTCTTTCTGAACTGTTCACAGTTTCCATTGCTCTTTTTTGTGCTTCCTCCTCTGCTGCAGCCCCAGCCTCATCGACATACGCAAAATTTGCAACCTAGATCATATAATTCATTCAGTCAATCAACAACATAGAGCCCATACAGAAACCAACCAAATAGTAAAATTGACAGTTGAACTTTTTTATGCAGAAGAAAAACCAATCCAGCTGTACTTCCCAGATCCACATTTCTTTTGTTTGCTTCCAATGCATGACTCTATGAATCAAAACTATACTAAATTGCACAATCTTAATGAAATCCAAAACCTAAACATAAATTGCACCTTAACACATAATTTTTTTTATCCAAACCATATTTAAGATACCAAAATATTGTACCAAGCACTGTATTCCCAACTCGTATGAACCCCATATCAAAATTAACATGTGGCAAACAGCTTAGTTCCAATGAGGTTTAATGAAATCAAAGATGGAAAACAAACTGAAGGTAATATGGAGTTATATAATAGTATAATAAGTCTTTTTTATATCAACAAAAAGGATCAATCCAAACTTGAAAGCAATACCAGACTCAATCCAATCCTTGAAAGCAATACCAAACTCAATCCAAACTTGAAGAAAGGCAGCACATAGAAGAAGCAAAAGGGATCAACAAAACGAAATTCAACCTATGTTATCCCATTTTCAGCTGAAATTAGACATTTGCCTAAAACCTACAATAAATACAGCGATGTATAACCTTTCAAATGAAAAACAGATTGATAGTGAAATTATACATCCAATAGGTGAAGCCAAATGCCAAGCCCTCCAATCTTTTTCTACAGAGAGCAAACACAGTAGCTTGTACAGCTCCCATCACGGACATCATAGCAGCACTCGAGTAACAGTGTGCATACACGAGACTGATCTTTGAATGTACCATATAACAACAAATAAATTAAGCTCACCAATATGGTTATGAAAACAAAATAGATGGTCCATTTCAGTTCTTATTGGCTGACTAATAGTTTGCATCGTTCAAGAATTATATTATGTGCCTGGTTATCAAGCGGGTGATTTTTTATTCTTAAAAAATCACAAATCTCAAGAAATTAGCCTCGTTATATTGCAAATATGTTAAGTTTGGGGGGGAGAGGGGAATAAAGCATGCAAACAACAAAATGCTTTGTTAGCATACCTTCAGCTGCTTGGCAACATCTCTAGCTGATGAACCAGAGACCTCAATCCAAGTCTTAGAGAACAAGGCACATGCTGACAGCATAAACACTAGATAATAATGATAATAATCAACTCAATTTCTAGATTACCTGATATGTATATAGTTGCACAAAAAGATAGGCATATACTGGTGCATTCTGGCATATTGCTTTGAAACTCTGTAGACAGTTTCAGGAACATACTACAAGACTAGGTTAAGGTACACCTCATCTTTTGCAGCCGTCTAGTAGAAACAGCGCTTTAGTCTAAAAACGTCAGTATGCTCGAGCATACGCGTAACCTGGAGTTCCCTATTCTTATATCTCTTGTCTTGTAAGACTTTCTTTATTGCAACAGCTTCACTAGTTTCAAGGCACTTAGCCTAAAATACATTCAAAGCATTGTGTATAAGCAAAAAGAGTAACTTGACAAAAACTGATACAAAAGTGAAGCAAAGAATATCAGACCTTACATTTAAAGAAACACTGCTAAAGGAATTTAATGCCTCATAAACAACACCAAAAGACAAACCCTGATTCATTTCTTCAATTATTACAAAGACAGCCCCTGCATCAGCCATTCAAATTACATGTTTCTTGTTGTGCAAAAACGTGTGCAAGAGCGTGATTAAACAATCTCAATCAGAACTAGCAATGATTATACAATCTCATGAGTTAATTGCATAACTTTGACATGGTTATATACAAAGTTTCATCTACCCTACCTCCTCTAGAGCGTGAACACGTTGATAAGAGTAGGCCTTCAATTGCAGCAAACAGGCCCAGTTTTAATTCCACTGCAGCGAACATGCCCAAGAGAGTTATAAAGCCTCCTGCACATTACAAAAACTAAGTTTAGAATTCAGTACTGTAGCAAGCTGTTTAGTTATTAACTATAACAACAGAGGGCTATAACAATAGTGATATACCTATAACAACAGTTAAGAAAAAAATTCGTTTGAAATTTCAATGCATGTGATATCACAAAACTATGTAATCTTACTTACAAGTCTGTCCTCAAAGGGCTTTCAACTTATACCCAAAGCTCTTGGCCATATTTTTCTAATATCTCATTTTAGATAAGGGCTTTATACCAAGTTCTCTTCTAATTCATGGAAGCTGTCTATGATGATTCATTTGCTTCGGATACAGCGAAAGAATAATGTTTTGGAAACTACGTCATGCAACTACATGTCCCTTCCCCAGTCACTTGTGTATGCATAAACTAGTGACTATATATACTGCGGCAAATTCAACATTCTCTGTTCCAGTTTTTCGACATGTAATTCCCATGAAAAACAGTTGATCCTTGATTAACGAGGATTTCCTCAGTTAAAAGACTATTTCCACTTAACAAGGAAAGGTAATAGAATGGTAAAAATTTATTAAAAAACTTCAAAGTAGTGATATAAGTTAAGGAATTGAATCTTACAGGTGTAAAATCATAATCAATTGTCTTAGCCACGGAAGACAAATCAGCTGAAGATATCTGCACATGTTGAAGATGAACTTAGAATGAACTTTATCTGAAAGGGAAGACAACACAAGCCTATAATTTATTATTGATGGAATGATCTGACATATATTCAATTGAAAGTGTACTAACATGCCTTTCACTGGTGAGCCATCCACATGAGAAAGGTGACATTCCAATTGAAGGAATGCCCTCTGCACAAAGAAAACAAATACCAATTTAGAATGCATTCCAATACTTTATGTAGGTAATATGAAGCCAAACTATGGGGTGAAACAGATAGATGCAAGTATTAAGTGCAAGGACAATTATTATCAATGCAGCACATAACTTAAACACAACTTACAGTTACAGATAAAAGTCTCATTCAATGATGAAAAGGGATATATTGCTAATACACCTTCAGTTTTGGTGGATTATTGGTGTTCTATTGATTCTAAGACCAAAAAGAGTTCTACGGACATACATAATTTTCGAATGGTTTTTTGCTTTCACTGGTATTCATTTCTCTTCAACTTGAGGTTTTCTTTAAGCGCATGTTAAAACTACAGAAATAAAATGAATGCTTCACTTCCATATTCCATAAAATAGGAGAGTGTCATGTTAATCAATAAAAAACCGCCACAGAATCAGAGAAATAAAAGGAATGCTTCACTTCCATTACCAATTAGGGTTACCAATTTTCCCCAAATCAGAAATTAAACAATTAGGTTTTAAATTTTCCCCAAATCAAAAATTAATTTCAATCAAAGAATCAAATAACTAATCAAAGAATCAGAGAAGAAATCTAACCTGAGAGAGAGAGAGAGGCAGAGTCGCAGAGAGAGCTGTGCGTGAGAGAGAGAGAGAGCTTCTCACCACCGTGAGAAGAGAAGAAAGCTTCTCACCACCGTGACTCCGTCACTCTGTGAGAAGAGAAGAGCGCCGCCAGAGTCGAGAGAGCTGTGCGTGAGAGAGAGAGAGAGAGAGAGAGAGAGAGAGAGAGAGAGAGAGCTTCTCACCACCGTGAGAAGAGAAGAAAGCTTCTCACCACCGTGACTCTGTCACTCCATGAGAAGAGAAGAGCGCTGCCGCCAGAGAGAGAGAACAGAGAACGAGAAGCCAGCCAGGTGAGAGAGAGAGAGAGAACTGCGGCGATGGTGGGTGTGGGTGGAGGTGAGATTTGGTGATTGAGAGTGAGGGAAGTACGTATGAGAGTGAGAATAGAAAGGGAGAGAACGAGAGAGTAAAGGGAGAGAACGAGAGTCCACTTGGTATTGTTAATTTGCGACGGGCTTGTGACTAACCCTCCGTAGCAAATTAGCGACCAACATACTTTTCCGTCGCAAATTAGTGACCAACATGTCTTTCCATCGCAAATTATGAGCGGGATTTTTAGCGCCAATGCCAAATTTCACCCTTCGTCGCAAATCCGTCGCAAATTAGCGACGGACAGTCCTCCGTGGCAAACATTGGTAGCAATATAGGCTTATTCTTGTAGTGATTTTAGTCTTTTTTAGATATTAGTTTGACTAGTATTTTAATTTTGTAATGGTCAAGTTGGTACTATTCATTTCTTAGAGAGGTCTTTTTTTTGTTTAAAAACGCTTTTGGGCCTCTACTCCTAAAATACCACAAAAACGTTTTTGCTTTTGGGACTATACTCCTAAAATATCAATAAAAATTTGTAAAATAAAATAATAAAATTAGTACCAATTAATTAGTCTCTCTTATATCTCTGATTATTTTCTACACACATTTAAAATGTAATTAACTTATATGGGGTAACCCCTCTTTTTACGTAGGCAAAAATATTTTTATTAACCATACTTAAGTAAATTATTTTCATCTCGTGGGGGCAAATGCCCCCGTACCTCTAATGATACAACTTTGTTCTCATTTTCATTTTTATTTTAATTATCAATTTCAATTTAAAATTTGGATTCCACTTGCTGTTTACAATTGATGTTCTTCGATTCAAAGTTTCAAGTTACCCTCGTTTTCCCATGCCTTTGCTTGTTTTCATTTTAATTGTAGATATGTTTTCTTTTAGGTTTCATTAAGCTTTTGAATCAATGTCTTTTGAGTTCGATAATCGAATTACTTGATTTTTTTCATATTACCCTTTGGTTTTCATTTACTTTATTATCAAAACAAAATTTGCATCACAACCCTCTTAGTCCAGATTGTCCTTTCTAAAAAATCAATTAAACTTCATGACATGAGTACTCGTCCAATAAAAAGGTTGATTTAGGCATATATTTGATAATAAGAACACGACTTGTTTGAGTGGCCTACCAACTACCATTGGTTTTCAACCCTCATCTATAAAAAAGAGTGTTCTGTACCGTGCTACCGATCGTGAGGATCGATATTATGTAGTTGGTAGATATTTTGTCCTTGATTCTGTCATTGTCTTCAGGCTGAGAGGAAAATCTTGTTCGACCTGGGACGTTCGACCTCCAGAGGCGATGTTGAGGTGTTCGATCTTGAGATGTTCGATCTTGGAGGGCGAGGTTGTACCTGCAATGATACTCCGACGCTCAAGTCAGTATTTGAGAGAATGAGTGTTTGGTTAGAAAAGTGCTTACCATTAATGAGCATTGAATGGGGTATTTATAGAGTTTGGATGTGTTTGTGTTGGCGTTTTTGGGCCGTCCGATCTTGCGGGCTGATCTTGGCCATTGAAGATTGGACTCTCTTGATTACAATTGGGCTTCTCATCAATTGGGCTTTTGAAGAAGGAGTGCAAATAGAAAATACTGTAATTACCATGACAAAGACCATGAATCTAATAAAGTGACAAAGATACAAGAAGTCATGCCAAAAGCAACTTCAATTTCATCAAATAGACACCTTATAGTTGTACACGAAACACGGTCTCTATTTAATTCACTACTTAGCCAATTACATGGATTGCCTCGCGAACTCAACAGGTACTACACACTTATTTATATTTCATTTTATTATTACAACTCACACTTTACCGATAGACCATCTTTTGTCCTTTTTTTGAAAGCACATCGACATGGCAATATTCTTTATTACAAATTAACCTAGTTGAGTTCAAAGAGGTAGGTAGCTAGCTTACAATGTTTGATCCCTGCAAATTGCTTGGCACCTTAAAGGTTTTTTCATTTCGAGGGAAAGCTTGAGGCATTCTGAAAGATCCACAGGCATCACCGGAAGCCATATAAAACGATGGATAAGCTGTGCAAGCCAAAGATGAACGGTGGCTAAGCCCAGTGCTTTTCCCGGACACACTCTACGTCCTGCACCGAATGGTGCAAGTCTCATGTCTGACCCCATGATAGAGACATCTTCGTTTATGAATCGTTCAGGCTTAAAAGCCCATGGATCTTCCCAAATGGATGAGTCATGTGTTATGGCCCACATATTAACCATTGCTGTAGTTCCAGCTGGCACGAGGATCTTATCCACGTGGACATCATGAATTGCAAGACGAGCCCATGATAGCAATGGGCCTGGTGGGTGTAAACGGAGAACCTCCTTGACTATGGCTTGCAGGTATGGGAGGTTAGCAATGTCTGAGTCTCGCACGTGTCCGTTTTGGCCGACGCACGTGTCAATCTCTTGGCGTACTTTTGTCTGTATGTCTTGGTGTAATACCATCATGGCCATAATCCATTCTAAGAGTATCGCAATCGTGTCTGTTCCTCGAAATATCATTTCCTACATGTAGCAACAAGAACAATTTGTATAAAAAAATAACACTATAATAATAGTAATCTATAAATGAGTTAAAGAAATAGAGAGATTGAGTGGTTACCCACAAAACAGTCACTGTATCTGAGTCAGCTAACTGTTCCTCTTTGGGCAATGATAACAAAGCGCTAAGAAGATCATTGTGCCCAACAAACTTTCTTGATGTTTTTCTTTCTTCCACAATTTGACCCACCACAGTATTGACCTTAGCTGCCAATTTGTGACACCTTCTCTTAACCCCATGAAAGTCCAAAAACTTAAAGGGAAAATAATCCTCCCAATTAAACTTGGAAATTAAGTCATACCCTTCCTTAACCATATCACCCAACACCTCCTTTGTTTCCAAGGTCAGAGAACTATCATCGGTACCAAACACACTCTCCAAAATATTGCCAAGAGACCCTTCATACAACATACCTCGAACCTCCACTAACCCTTTCTCCTCCATCTCCCTCCGTGTTCTCATCACCATTTCCCCGCCCACATGTTGTCGGAGACTCTCCAAGGCGGAGATCCTCCTTGGAGAGAACATGTGAGTAGTCGCCACCTTTCGAAGGTGACGCCAATAGGTCCCATAAGGAGCAAATCCAATGGCACGATCAAACATTAGTACGCGAGCAGATTCTTTAACAGGACGATCCGAGAAAGACGAGCCACATAGAATTTCTCTTGCGGTCTCAGGGTGGCTACTAATAACAACGGGGTTGGCACCCAGACTCAATGACATGAGTCTTTTCGCATTTAGCGAAGTGGCCATGTCAGCGAGTTTTCTATGGGCCAAAGAGCCCATCTCGGGTAGAGTCCCCAATATGGGCCAGCCCATTGGACCAGGGAGTTTTGGTTGTTCTTTGTAACGGTTGCGATGGTTTCTCCATGCAAAACCTCCAGGGAGTAGCCAGTAGTTAAGGGAGACAGCAACGAGAGCTAGTGACGTGGAGAGAAAAAGAGTAACAAGTGACCAGGAACAGAAACAGAGTGTGGATTGCAATATTGTGCCGATAGACAGAAGTGTTAGAATCATGATCAAGAACGAGAGAGTATACGTAGGCTTTATATTTAAGAGAATTCTATAGAAAAGAGTAGTAAATGAAAAACAAATTAGAATTTAGGAGGTGACTTGATGGAAATGAACCTGCATGTTTAAGCAGAGAGATACACCTCTGTCATGGGTTACAACAAGAGGGGAATCGATTGTATTTATAGAATTTGGAATGGAAAGTGGCCAAGGTTAGATAGGAATCTACGGTTAATTGGATAACCATGGTTAAGCAATTGCACGTCCAAAGGCTTTAGGACTATGACGTTTACTATTTTATTCAAGGAATATTTTGCACTATATAATTAACGTGCTACTTTATGTTAGTGTAGTATCAACTATCATGTCGTCATCATTCACCACTCATATCCATGTTTCCCCTCTCTTCTAACCAAAATGTACGGATACCTGCTGCTAGCATATGCATTGAAAGCAAAAATAATGAAATATGCAACAGTGATGGTTGTACTTGGATAAAGAGTAATATTATTTACCCAAAATATTCTTAAAAAAATAACCAAAAACTAATTTACAACACGAATTAACCACGTTTTATAAGCTATTAACCAACATGTTTTTTCACAACTTTTAATGAATGACCTCGAAAACTGTGAAAAAACAGGTTGGTTAATGGCTTATATAACTTGGTTAATTGGTGTTGTAATTTGATTTTTGACTATTTTTGACCCGAACATTTTGGCTAAATAACATTACTCAAAATTAGCTCAACAAAAAAACAGGGAGTGATTAACTAGAGTACCGTAGATGAAAGCAGTCTTTTTCTTATCTTGTTCTAACGTGAATTAGACATGGATTATTCTGCTTTCACGAATAAGATCCGGGATTCGCTCCAAGCATACCCCATTATTATATATCTTGATATTGCTTATCACTATACCATAAATAAAATATTGTACGCAAATGATTAATTTGAGATTTGTTTATATTGACTGATTCGTGATTTTTCATAGTGTAGGACTGTAGGATATTCTGCAAAATAACAATTAATTTCAATAAAACATACGTAAAATGGAATAGTGTGGACTGTGGCATTCTCTGATTTCAGTCCCCCACATCCACATGGTTATAAAAATTTCCACTTGCCAGTTGCCGCCATAGCCATCTGTCAACTACCGCATATATAGCATTAGCAAGCGAAATATATATATATGGAAGAGGAAGAGGAAGAGGAAGAAACAGAATAGGATTCCTTTGCCACTTTATTTATTTGTATGATGTGCGTAACACACTCTGCTGCTTCATTTGTTTTACTAATTCACCAGCCAAGGACTTTATTCATCCGGGGTTCGCAGAGGGATTTGGTTTAGTTTTAAAGCGAAAAGTCAGATGAATCGAAGGAAAAACAACGGATCCGGTTTGTGTGCAATGGGAGAGAGTATACAATGTGCATTCAAAGAGAGTGTGCAGATATGTTTTCGGCCAACTCGGAGTCATCCGATCAAGATCAAACAGTCCATATTTCAAGTTCGAATTTGATAGTTAGCAAAAATTAAAAACTGTACTTAAAATCTAGATTGTCCGATCTTGATAGGACAACTCCATTTTTTCGACTGCACAATCGAACATACGACGCTTAATCCAAATTCAAAAACAACACGCAGTTTTGTATTTTTGTTTTTTGACAATTTGTAAGGTTGTTTTTTGTATTTTTTGACAATTTGTATTTTTGTTTGGTTTTGGATAGTTACCTAAGAAATACGAACCACCCCTATCTAAAATAGTAAGGTTGTTTTTTAAAAAATTGTTGCCCGAACCCAATTACTATGGATTGGTTCGGGTTTGACCCGAACACAAAAAAAATGTTTGAACCAATTATATCAATTTTGATTGAATTCTAAGTTGGTTTGGATTTGCTCGAATCACTGAGTACCCTAATCTCCAAATACATTTTAAAAAATATAACAACTCGTGCATGGACGAATGTTGGTTGTATAGTAGCTTGCTTGTAGTAGTAAGGATACATGATAAAACAATAAAATTAGAGTCGAGGATAATCATGCTTTTTGGTGAGCTTATCAGAGATAATTGTGACATTATGTGACTACTAGTGTACTACTAGGTTTTTAAAAAGTATAGACGATTTGATTTGATTTGATTCGGTTGTAGTTAATAAAATCGTAAACTAAACCACTTGGTAGAAAGATTTTATTACTAGGGATTTTTTTTTAATCTAATTTAGATTGATTTCTGGTTTTTGTTTTCGATCGGATTTGAACACAATATATATGGTTTTTTCTTTTGTACCCCCCTCTTTATACCCCATCCCATAATCCAGTTTAACCCAATAAATACCCCTCTCATTTTTACCAAAATCTGACCAGACCCCACAAAAATTTGAGTTTCCCAGAATTATCTCATTTAAAGGTAATTCCAGAAATTTTATTCGCGTTTTTTCCGAAAATACTGTATTTCCGGAACAGTTATTTTGCTTCCGGAAACAGCAAAATTTTGGTATTTTCAGAAACATTATTTTTTTAGTTTCCGGAAACACTGTATTTCCGGAAAGTTTATTTTTTTACCTTTCGGAAATACCGTTTTTTTACGTGTTTCCGGAAGTTCTAAAATGTCCCTTCCGGAATTGCGTGTATTTTCGGTAATTCCGGGAGTTGTTTTTAAAGTTGTTTTTTACTTTTTCGTTATTTTACAAATATGGCTACAGCTGACGGCAGACTTCCGTTTACTATAGATTTATCAGACGAGTTTACTACCTCAGAGGTACATATCTTCCTAAAGCGCTTCTTGTTTATTATTTGTTATACGTCATTAATTTAGTTTGCGATTATTTTGTAGCTTTTTCCTACTCGGGATAATCTTGTACGTTGGGCTAGAGATATCGGGAAAGCCAACGGAGTCATTGTTATTATTATTCGATCCGAGTCCACGGAAAATGGTAAGGGGAAGAAGAATAAGATCGTTTTGGGTTGCGAGAGACATGGGAGATATATTACAATAGATGTTGGGTGTTCTACTAGACACAAGACCTCAAAAAAATGTGGTTGTCCTTTTAGATTGAAAGCTAAACCACTCAATCCTCCTAATTTTGATTGGAAGGTTAAAGTTATGTGTGGAAGTCACAATCATGAGCCTCATAAGACTTGGCTTGGAGCAGCAATATTTGGTAAGTTTAACAAGGAGGAGTGGTTAGTTGTTGAGGAGCGTTTGTTGTTGGGATCAGTGAGAGCACAAAAAAGTCTAGAGGCAATAAAAAGGAGATTTGCCAACAACTTGAGTAAGATCTCTCAGCTGTATAGAACTCGCAGCAAACTCCGATCGGGCAGGAGAGGTAGTAGGACTGAGATGCAGGAGCTTATGAGACTGGTCGAGTTTGAGCATTACTTGTGTTGGACCAGACGGTTTGAAGGAACTGATATTGTTGAGGAGATCATGTGGATACACCCTGAGAGTATCAAGTTATTGAGGATGTTTCCTAGTGTCTTGATTATGGACTGCACCTTCAAGACCAACAAATATGCATTGCCTCTCCTGGAGATTGTTGGTGTCACTTGCACCGAGTTGACATTTTCAGTAGCGTTAATTTGCTTACTTGTCTCATGAGCGATATGGTGACTACAGATGGGCGTTGCAGAGCCTAAGAGATTTGATGGTGGTAGATATCCCAATTCCTCAGATTATCCTCACTGACTATGAGGAGGCATTGATGACTGCTATCAAGATTGTGTTTCCTGGGGCAGTTAATTTGCTTTGTCGGTATCACATTAACAACAATGCCAATGCTAAGATTAAGAAAGCGGTCAAGAGAGATAGAGTGAAACGAGTGATGAGACTTTGGCATGCAATAGTTGACTCTACCTGTGAGGAGGGGTTTTATGAGATGTTGCACGCTTTTGAAGCTTCATGTGCTGATATACCCCAGATTGTTAATTATGTGAACAAGTATTGGTTGTATCCTCATAGGGAAAGATTTGTTGGACCGTGGACTGATAAAGTCAGACACTATGGGAATACCACGACTAATAGGTACATTAATTTTTTTTATTATGTCTTCTAAATTTATTTCGAGTCAATTTTTTTATTATGTGTTTTAATTTGTTATATATAGGGTTGAGTCGGCCCATTGGTCATTGAAGAGGTCATTTGTTCTTGTGAACTTGGTTATTTGCACCTACATGGTCGTCCAATCCCATTGTGAGCTTGGTTATTTGCACCTAGATTTTGCCGACCACTTTTCATCAACGGTGGAAATTCGCTTTAAGGTTTCAGATTTTCCCTATAAATAGACTCATTAGGTTTCACTTCTTTCACAGACAACACAAGCAAATGGGCACCCTAAATACACAATACTCTTGTGATTCTGCACTCACTGCCCTTCACCATCAAGGCACAATCACCAACAGAGAAAATGGTGTCTATTTCCAGTGTCCAAAACCTATTTTATGTAGACTTAAAGACAATATCACATTTGCTGCTCTCAAAGCTAAACTACAAAGTAAGGTGTAACTGGTGGGTGACGAGCGAGGGGTCACTCGTATCATTTATCGCAACCCCGGTATGGGCGATAATAATCGTGTTCGCTGGTCCACAATGGATGTGAAGAACAACGATGACGTGCCAGCCATGATGGACAGTTATGACATGTTTAGACTTCGGAGTCCTTTAGAGTTGTATGTCGAAACCACAAGGAGCGTCGCTGACATCCTTCGCCGTTTAACTCCACCATCTCAGTAGTTTTAGACCTTGTTTTTTTGTTTGTTGTTGTAATCTGTTATTTTCAGTCAATGTAGACGGTGTTTTTAATTAATAAAATAAATGTTTAATTTCTTATTTTTGAATTCCGGAAATACCATAATAAGGGATATATCCGGAACTCAATTTATTGAGATTTCTGAAAATACCCTAAAATTAGATAAATACGGAAACAATTTTTTTGGGATTTTCGGAATTACCTTATTTTAGTGTATTTCCAGAAAGTCTAATGTGTTCCGGAATTACACTAAAATGAGGTAATTTCGGAAATCCCAAAAAAAATTGTTCCGGATTTATCTTATTTTAGGGTATTTCCGGAAATCTCAATAAATTGAGTTCCAGATTTATACCTATTGACGTAATTCCGGAATTTTTTTGAAGTCAAAAGTAATATCATCCGTTTTGTCAATTTGGGGGGTATGAGGTATAAAGAGGGGGGTAAAAAAAAAAACATATATATATATATATATATATATATATATATATATATATATATATATATATAGTCTTGAGAGTATACAGTGAGATGGTAAAACACACATAAATATATACGACCGCTAAGAGTATCGTTTGAATTTAGTATGCTCCATTCAAAGTGTTACTTTTTTAAAATATAAAAAATTACACTTTTCTGTAATATTCTTACACTTCACGGACATACGTTGGTCCAAGTGGTAACTGGACTTGGATCTCACCCTAAGGTCTCGGGTTCAAATCTTGGGTGTGGCAAAAACTCTATTGGGAGGGGAGAACCACACGGGCAGGCAAAACCAGGTACTCGTGGCCAGTCAGGTTCTCCAGCGTAGATTAGTCATCGGCAAAGCCGGTGGAAACTGGGCATCAAAAACATGGTAAAAAAAAAATATATTTTTACACTTCTAAATTGCCAAAAAATTCTAAAATTTAAAAATTAAATCCAATCAAACTTGAACCCATTAATAGTCTTCTATATCTATAGTACTAAAATCGTACAATTTAATCATAAATTATAAAGGTAAAAACTCTAACCAAGTAGCATTATGTGCTTTTAAAATTACAAAACTAGTATGACTTGGTTCGGGGGTTCCCGAGTCTGTTTTTAAAAATCTATTGGTCGAACCAAACTACTATAGATTGATATGGGTTAGTTTGGGTTTGGCCCGAACATAAAAAATGTCAGAACCAAACCACATAACATCATTATCTACAAATATACTTTAAAAAATATAACATGTCCTATGCATAAAGGAGTGTGTGTATGGTGGCTTTGCTTTTGCACTAAGGATAAATGAAAAGACAATAAAATTAGGGTTAAGGATAACCTGTTTTTGGTGAAGTTATCCGAGATAATTGGGTCACAGGTAAAAATCCCATCAATTTATTAAAAAAATTAAGGGTTAACTGAATCCGCTGAAAACAATGTAGGTCCATTACTGGTTTTGGGTGTATAAAAATGTCACAAGTGTGACTACTAGAGTACTACTAGGTTTTTAAAAAATAATATAGATGATTTGTTTGATTTGGTTGTAGTTAGTAAAACGGTAAACCAAATCATTCCGAAGAAACAGAAACTAACTTTTTTTTATAAGCAATGTTAGTGGGGTGGGGGAATGTTAGTTTCTGGGGTTTGAACCTGGGACCTCCTTCTTGCATTCTTTTTGGTGCACTCCTTCAATATCTCTTAGCTCGCCAACTGAGCTACCTACTTGGGATAAAGAGAAACTAACTTAAACAAATCTAAAAAATAGTTTTTTGTGATTTTCAATTTACGTTAGATTGATTTATGGTTTTTGTTTGGATTCATATTTGATTACTATACATGCATATATGTGTTTTCTCCGCAATAGTCGGGTGGTAAAATACACGTAATATACACGTAATTAGTACGAATGGTTCTTAAGAACATGGTTTGAATCTAGCACACTCTATTTTCCCAAGCCTCATTCAATCCCGACACTTTTATTATACAAAGGAAAAAAAACAGCACACTCATCGGTATCTAGATATATAATATTCAAAAAAATGCAGCAACTTTAACTTTATATAAATAGTATTATAATCAACACCGTTGGGATAGTAGCTTAATCTATCTAGGACATGGGGTCGACCCAGTGCTCTCTCGTTCAATTTTCGTATTGGACAAACTCAGTGTTGACCAGTGTGAAATTTGATCCTAAGCACGAGCAGAGATTAATCATTTGTTAAAAGCGTTGGGAGACTCCATAAATAATCATCGACGTTGTGAACAAAATTATAAATAGTATTATATTCCATAGAATTTTCTACAGCGCAAGCTGTATGGCATACTTTGCGCTAGCTTGTCTTGTCTTTTTCTTTACTTCATTAATTAAATCAATAGAAACCAAAGCTTTAAAATGATATCTCAAACCTTATGAATTCTCATTACCACTCCACTAGTTTACTGGAATTGTACATTGAAACTGTAGAACTGTTTTTACTTCTCAAGTAGCATATTAAAAAAAAAGGGTTTTTTTCGTACCCTCTTCCCATGTCCCACTTACTTCGACTAAACCGACCATTTTACCCCTACTCTAAAAAAATGGCTTCCGAAATTATCCTTCTATGAGATAATTCCAGAATTATCCTCCTATCAGATAATTCCGGAAGCAATTTTGATGAATTTGGCTTCCGGAATTATCCTTCTATGAGATAATTTCGGAAAACTTCATCAAAATGGCTTCCGGAGTTTACCTCATAGGAGGATAATTCCGGAAGCCATTTTGATGAAGTTTTCCCGAAACACCTCAAAGGAGGATAATTTCGGAAGCCAAAATGGCTTCCGGAATTATGGCTTCCGGAATTATTTTCCTTTGAGGTGTTTCCGGAAATTTTTAAAAAAAATCAGTTACAGCTTAAATTTTGGTAAAAAAATGAAGGGTATTTTGGGGATAAAACGTAAAATGAGGGTATAAGGGAGAAGAGGGGTCCGAAAAAAAAAACCTAAAAAATATAACTGCAGGGGATACGTTATCAATTCGACTGGAGACATGCAAATGTTTAATATAGTCGATCAATGGATGACTCAGGAAAATAATATTTTTTGTTTAATTTAAATAAGTTATGTATCTGATCTATATATTTATTTTTTTCACCACCAAAAAACAAATACATCAGTTATCTAATAAATTTAAAATTGTAAGTTTTCTTTATAAATATGACTATCTAGAGTAGTAATTACTAACTCAATTGGCGGTTGTCAAAAAAAAAAACTCAACGATTTTTGGTTGAAGTATGCTATTTTTTATGTGTAGTAAATGATAAACAAACAGGAAAAAAGAGTAAAAGTAGAAAATGAAATGATATTTTAGTTGTTTGATATGAGTGGAAGTAGAAGGAAGATATATTTCCTCCTTTAATTGAGAAGAAATGAGAAAAAAGAAAGATATATTTGTAAATAACAAAATTTATTACTTAGAATAAAAAATAAATTATTTAAAAATAAGTGAAAACACATTAACAATCTTTTTAAATACTTTTATTTATGTATTATATTTCATCAATGGGTTCTACTCATAAGAAAAATTAAAAAACCAAAAATACATTAAGAATTAATTGAGAAATATTGAGAAAGAGGTAAAATAAAGAGAAGAAAAAAAAACACATATAATTGTTGTAGCTCAAAATTCAAAGTAACGGTAAAATTGACATTTTACCAAATTTTAAACTATTTCTTCTTTCTTCATTAATCTACGGCGGATCATCTTCTTTCCATTCTCTTGATTCCATCCCTTTTATTTCTTTCCTCTTTTCCTTCTAGTTTACTTTTGCAGGAGAGGATCCAAAACCACGAGTCCAACGAATTGGAATTATAGCATGGGGCGAATTTTTTAATCTTTTTTCTCCTCTCACAATCATAATCATACTAGGGAAACACAATTTTCAATTAACTTTTCTTACCGCAATGTTTCTTTCCTTGTGCTTTCTGTTGTTCCAAATGGTACATGAAGGAAAGTTGTCAACTAATTAAGGACTTGAAAGAGATTTGATTACATTGGACAATTTTATTTTTTTTATATTTAATGAAAGAGTTTTATTAATGTTAAATTTTTGACCATTTAATTGTTATTTCACTGCAAGTTGCCAAGAACAAAGTTCTGGGGGTGCAAGAAGTAAAACAAAAAAACAGGAAGGCCCAAACTTTTAGCAAAAATCACACGGGTCCAAAATTGCCCATGCGGCACCCACAACCCGTGTACTGTTACTATGTGCGGATCTGGATATGGATACGGGTACAACCCGTTTATTTCAACAAAAACAGCAAACCCTAATTTGCTTTCAGTGTTTCTCTTTCTCTCTCTCTGGTTCTTTTCTCAGTCGTTCTTCTCTTCCCTTTTTCAACTAGCTCTGCCAGGGTTACTCAGATTCTTAGTGATTGAGGCTTGATAACACTTCAATCACGTTACACAAGTGATAATAGACGATCCAGAAACAAAACCCCTCTGATTTTGTGTTTGAATACTACGATATTCTCCAACGAACCACGAACACCACTAGTTCGTCAATCAGAATCTTGAATCGTTCAATCAAGCTGCTTCAATGGCTACGCAAAGGTATAACACTCAGTTTTCTTCTTTATTTCTTCTTGTTTTACTTCTGATTTGAAACGCCTTAGACTTGAATCACTGATTTTCTGGTTTCCTTTTGTTGTATGTATGAAATACTGGTTGACTGATGAACGAATGGCCTTGAAACATCAAACGAAGGTAGATCACACACAAACTCTCACTGAGTTCCTTGTTTGGTGTGAACCTTAAGAGACCCTAACCTATTCTTAACTGTTTCAGGTACCAGAGCACGTTGTGATGGAGTTTGTGAACGCAAAACGAAGGTAAAACACCACAATCTTGTGTTTAGCTTTGTTTCCTTTGTTAATGAGCAAACCCTAATCTGTTTTGCTTGTGTTTGTATGTACTGAGTGAGATCTGGACACACTTGAGTTCCTCACTTAGAAAGCTCAATCAACAATGTATGAACAGGTATATTTTCTTTTTCCATTTCCTTCTTCTTTTCACAACTTTGAAAAACACCTGTACTAACACTTTTTATTCTCTCTTATGAGGTATTCAACCACTTGTTGAATACTTCTACTCACAGAATGAACGAGGAAGAAAGCACGAGAAGAAGAAACACTTGCAAAGAAAAATTTCAATGTAAATTTTATTGATTTGTAAAACAGTATTGATTCACTATTTAATCTCTGAGTATGTACATGTATTTATATTCGCTGGAACTAGCTGTTAGGAGTTTGTTGTAAGCAAACCCAGTTTGTTAAAACTGTTACAAACTATATAGTTAGTTAGTTAGTTTGTTAAGCAACAAACTATTAAGCCTAACTGTCATAATTAGCCCAACGTCTAGTTATTTCAGGCCCTTAGATCACAGCTAATCTAAGGTTGTAAATAAAACTTATCTAAGGTTGAGGATTACTAAATCTAACATCCTCCCTTAATCCTGAGACTTAGATTAAAAACATTTAGGAGAGATTACCTAATACTGTCAGGACAAGCCCCTGAGTTAGCCTTTAAACCATAGATGATCCAGAACAAGCCTCTGGATAATAACTTTAGAAGTTGCATTCTTAGGTTAGAATGCAATCAAACCTAATTCTCTCCTAAGTTTAGTAAAAGACTCACCTTTTAGAGCCTTATGTAAAAAGTGAGCCGCCTGCTCCTTAGTTGAGCAGTAATCCAGTCAAGCTGCTTGAATAGCAGCTCCATAACCTAGAGTGCATTCTGCTATGTTGCTGGTAGAATTGCACTTTGCCTTGCCAAGCCTTGCTAGGACCTCCTTAGCACATTTGAGTTGTTGTAGAGTAATGCCTTGAGGTGTCCTTAAGAACTCTAGCCCTAGGACATAGGATAGAGTCCCTAAGTCTTCTTTAATGGAGTTTAACTCCTCAATTATAACCTTTTCAAACTCTTTCACCTTAAGAGCGTCATAGTAGTCTATTGATTTTGAATCTGCCATTATGGCATAGTGTATGAGGTTTCCTTCATTCACTTCACCATCTGTGACAAGTTCACAATCTGCCAGCCTTCTTAGAGGTTGTTTCAGCCTCTGTCCCCTAGTCAAAACTTGACCAGTAGGTTCTGAATTTGGTGTGGCAAATTCTTTATAATGAAGAACTTTTTCTGCTTGCTGCTGTGCAGACTCCTCATTGTCAAATTTCCTCTTCATAGGGTCTTTAAGGCTGCTTCTCTCCTTAGGACAACTTCCTTGTCTTTCAGCTACTTCATGAAACTGTTTGAAACGTACCAAGGCTCCTCCTTTGGTTTTGAGTAGATAGATCTAAAGCCTTTTTGAATATTCATCAACAAGAGTTAAAACATAACTGTTACCACCTAATGAAAACACATTAAATGGCCCATAGATAGATGAATATACAATCTGCAATCTGTCCTTAATTTCATATTTCAGCCTTTTCAAAGGCTGTTTTCCTAGTAAACAAGTAGTACTAGTTTCAATAGGTCTTTCAATCTTAGTTAGACCCTTCACCAGTTCCTTAGTGCTTAGGTTAGTTAAACCTTTAAGGTTTAAGTGCCCTATCCTACTATGCTGAAGTGTACTTTCAGATTCAGCTTTTTCACTTAGGCATTCTGCCTTTGAAGTGCAACTGCTGATTCTGAAAGTTCTATTCTTAGCAAGGGGTGTACTTAAAATCAACTTATCCTCATTATCAAACAACTTTAGCATAGCTCCTTCAATATAATAGAAAAGCCTTCTTCTACTATTTGCCCTAAGCTAATCAAATTACAGTTTATACCTGGAACATAGAATATATTTTGTATAGATATTACCTGTCCATCTTCTTTTTTGAACAATATGTTCCCCATACCTTCTGTTGTAATAAGTTTGTTGCTAGCACATTTGATGCTAGTTTTTCTACTAGGATCAAAGTCAACCAACCATTCCTTATGGCCAGTCATGTGGTTTGAACAACCAGAGTCCAAGTACCACACTTCTTCAAAAATCCTGCCATCATTAGTTGTAATAACAAAGATAACAAATTCAAAATTTCTGTTTATCCTAGATTCAATTTTAGTGGTCACAGAAACTTCCTTAGTTTCTGGTCCTAGTTCAATTTCTAAACTTACAGTTTCTGAACTCACAGTTTCAGAATTCACAGTTTCAGAATTCACATTTTCTGAACTCACGGTTTCTGCTTCAGTTTTAGAACTCACAAACACTTCCTTAGTTTCTGTTTCTGGTTCAACTGTAACCACAGAAACTTCCTTAGTTTCTGTCTCCTCTGGTTCATCAGTAAACATACTAAAAGCTACATGAGTATATTCTAAGTCTGAGTCTTCTTTGGCCATATGGGCCTCTTCCTCAGACTCTATCTCCTTTTTGTCCTTGTTGGACCAGCACTCAAAGGCATAATGCCCAAATTTATCACACTTGTAGCACTGTATTTTTGATTTATCCTTCTTAGTTGTAGTTTCAAAATTATTGTTAGTGGAGTCACCCTTTCCACTAGACTTACCTAACTTACCTTTAGACCAATTACCTTTACCTGACTAGTTGTTATTGTTGTTGCTGCCCTTTGTCCATTTCTTTCCCTTTGGTTTGGCAGCAAACAGAGCTTGCTCTTCCCCACCTTCACCATTCAAGAGATTCAACCTAATCTCTTTGGCTTCAAGTCTACTTTGAAGGTCTTCAACTTTAAGATCTTCAGGCTTGATGGTGTCTTCAATGCTGTTTACAATAAAACCAAAATTACTTGTTAAGGACCTAAGAATTTTTCTGATAATGTCTCTCCAATGAGACTCATTGCATTAGTGATTTTCTTTAGTTTCCCAAAGAAATCAGCAATGCTCTCACCCTCCTGCATGTTAAATTCTCATACTGCTTTCTCAATGATTGCAGTTTCTCCTCCTTGACTGGTGCGACACCATTATAATATTTGTCAAGGAGATCCTTGGCAGTTTTAGAGACTTTGATGCCTCTAATTCTGTAGAAGTTACTCTCATCACACCCCTGGTGTATGAGATAAATGGCTTTCCAATCCTTCTTGGTGTTTTCCTTATGTTCAACCATTTGTTCAGGGGTTGGGTTCTCAGCTAGTGCTGGAACCCCTTCTTGAACAATTTCTAAGACATCATGGAAGCCAAAAATGGCTTCCATTTGCAAACTCCACCTATCCCAGTTTTCCCATTTAGTTTAGGAATCTGGGTAGACAAGCTAGCATTTGACATGCTGATTTAAAACCTTGATTAACACATTCTAACACCTGTTCCAAAACACTAAAACCGTCAAAAAACTTACACACAGCCTGCTTGCTGTGTGTTAAAAGAATCTGTAAAGAAACTTTAAAGAATAGTAAAAGAAAGATAAAGAACTAGAATTTAGGTTTAGAATTGTCCCTGGATTGTTACCATGCTCAATGATACCATGTTAAATTTTTGACCATTTAATTGTTATTTCACTGCAGGTTGCCAAGAACAAAGTTCTGGGGGTGCAAGAAGTAAAACAAAAAAACAGGAAGGCCCAAACTTTCAGCAAAAATCACACGGGTCCAAATTGCCCATGCGGCACCCACAACCCGTGTACTGTTACTATGCGCGGATCTGAATAAGGATACGGGTACAACCCGTTTATTTCAACAAAAACAGCAAACCCTAGTTTGCTTTCACTGTCTCTCTTTCTCTCTCTGGTTCTTTTCTCAGCCGTTCTTCTCTTCCCTTTTTCAACTAGCTCTGCTAGGGTTACTCAGATTCTCAGTGGTTGAGGCTTGATAACACTTCAATCACGTTACACAAGGGATAATAGACGATCCAGAAACAAAACCCCCTGGTTTTGTGTTTGAATACTACGATATTCTCCAACGAACCACGAACACCACTAGTTCGTCAATTAGAATCTTGAATCATTCAATCAAGCTGCTTCAATGGCTACGCAAAGGTATAACACCCAGTTTTCTTCTTTATTTCTTCGTGTTTTACTTATGATTTGAAATGCCTTAGACCTTGAATCACTGATTTTCTGGTTTCCTTTTGTTGTATGTATGAATACTGGTTGATTGGAGAACGAATGGCCTTGAAACATCAAACGAAGGTAGATCACACACAAATTCTCACTGAGTTCCTTGTTTGGTGTGAACCTTAAGAGACCCTAACCTGTTCTTAACTATTTCAGGTACCAGAGCACGCTGTGATGGAGTTGTGAACGCAAAACGAAGGTAAAACACCACAATCTTGTGTTTAGCTTCGTGTCATTTGTTAATGTGCAAACCCTAATCTGATTTGCTTGTGTTTGTATGTATTGAGTGAGATCTGGACACACTTGAGTTCCTCACTTAGAAAGCTCAATCAACAATGTATGAACAGGTATATTTTCTTTTTCTGTTTCCTTCTTCTTTTCACAACTTTGAAAAACACCTGTACTAACACTGTTTATTCTCTCTTATGAGGTATTCAAACACTTGTTGAATACTTCAACACACAGAATGAACGAGGAAGAAAGCACAAGAAGAAGGAAACAGTTGCAAAGAAAAATTTCAATGTAAATTTTATTGATTCACTATTTAATTTCTGAGTATGTACATGTATTTATATTCGCTGGAACTAACTGTTAGGAGTTTGTTGTAAGCAAACTCAGTTTGTTAAAACTGTTACAAACTATATAGTTGGTTAGTTAGTTTGTTAAGCAACAAACTATCAAGCCTAACTGTCATAATTAACCCAACGGCTAGTTATTTCAGGCCCTTAGATCACAGCTAATCTAAGGCTGTAAATAAAACTTATCTAAGGTTGAGGATTACTAAATCCAACAATTAATAGAACTTAGCACAAGTAAAATGTGGAAGTTAGGAGAAAATATGGCTAAAGCCAAGATACACTAATAAGGATCCGTTTAATTTGGAAACAGGTAAGTACTAGACTGAACGGTATAGTACCAGACAAGACAGTACTAGACAACATGTACCCCGTACAATTTTTGTTAAACATGTTGTCTAGTACACTTTCCAGTATAGGCATCTTCCCCTGAGCTGTTACAAAATGTGTAAATCACTTATTAAAAAAACGCATAAATCATATTTCATTGAGAAAAACACGTGGCTCCGCACCTATGAACAAATCTAGTTATTACATATTAATATATTATTATAGAATTGATCTGGTTCCTTTCACAAAGCATGGATGGAAGCATCAATATTTTTGAGGTGAAGTGTGGTCATTGGATGAAAGCACCGAATCAATGGTCCCAAGAGATGATTATAATTATTAAACTCTTGTCCTAAGACTCAAAGGGAAGCACCATTAAAGCAAAAATCCAGCCACAGAGGAAATCAACCTAAGAAGATTTATTAAATATAAATGCAGATAAAGTAGGTTGTCTTTGTAGGACTCTGAAGAGTAAAAAGAGAAATGTTGCTTACAGAGTATTCGCAAGAAACCCTTGGAAGAAAAATTCAAGCGGAATCTTTCTTTAGGCCAACTTTTGACACTTAAATGTTAATATATAAATTATAGGAGAATACAGTAGCCACGTACTCCAATTAAATTACTCCAATAAATAAGTATGCTATAGTGGAGATATCATATGAGTTCTTTTATGCACCTTTACCACACCACGGATTAGACCGAGCAAGTAGTTGGTAGGATAGTTGCTTTACCTAGTTGAACTTCTGATAGCACCAGGAGGTAGGGGACTGGTCGAACTTAGATGGGTAGGATCAGGGAGTGCTGCTTGTGAGTTGGCCTGCTTGTGACCTTGCCTGCTTGTGACGGGCCTGTTTGTGCTCGGGCCTGGGACGAGCAGGACTGCTGATGATGAATTGATGTCAAAGCGTTCCCAGGTGGGGTACCTACGAAGCCACTCCGATGCTCAAGTCAGTATTGAGGATAATAGAGTAGGATAGCAAGGAATGAGAATCTACCTATTAATGGCCAAACATGTCAGTATTTATAGGGATTTGTGTCAGCTTTGAGCCGTCGGATTGGTCAGGTGAATCTGAGCCATTGAAGCATGATAGCCATAAATGGGCTGATTTATCATGGATATGGGCCAATGTTTATTGGGCTTAGTCATGTCCAATTGCTGGGGTGGGTCTCATGATCCAGTCCAGAACAGTTGCCCCCCAAGTCGAGATTATCCTAGGGGATGGTCTTGACTTGATATTTAAGGATGCCTTCGTAGGCTGGATCACTCTCACGACTCGTTCCGTCGTCGGGCCTGTTCAGTTTGACGGCTGATCACAGCAATTATCTTGTTCGTCTCTTGATATTTTTTACTGGTTTGCCTTGATCGAGGTGATTGATGGTAAGTAATTTTTATTCATTTTTTTACCTTGTATAAATAGGGGGTGGTCCCATTTCACATTTACTCTTGTCAAGGGCCAAAACAAAACTTCTTAGAGAGAGAAGGAGGTGTGAGGCGATTTCCTTTGAGAGAGAAGGAGGGAGGGGCGACCACAACTATTCCTCTTGGCCCGACCAAGTCTTCCTTTGCGCTGATTGCCTAGGACCGACCACATCTTCAGCAAACCTTCTTTCTTTCTTGTTTAGTCTTGATTAGCTCATGGAGCTTAGGTGCGAGAGGGCAAGCAGGAGGGTGAGGCGCGAGCAGAGATGAGAGCGAGCAGAGGAGTGTGCGAGCAGGAGATGAGGGCGAGCAGAGAGTGGGGCTAGCAGGAGATGAGGGCGAGCAGAGAGTGGGGCGAGCAGGAGATGAGGGGCGAGCAGACGCGAACAGGAAATGAGAGCGAGTAGAGGAGTGCGCGAGCAGGAGATGAGGGTGAGCAGAGAGTGGGGCGAGCAGGAGATGAGGGGAGAGCAGACGCGAATAAGAGATGAGAGCGAGCAGAGGAGTGCACGAACAGGAGATGATGGCGAGCAGACGCGAACAAGAGATGACAGCGAGCAGGAGATGAGGGCGAGCAGGAGATGAGGGGCGAGCAGAGAGTGAGGGCGAGCAGTAGAATGAAGGACGAGCAGAGAGTTGAATTTTCCTTCTCATGCCAAGTCCATCACTTTACTCATTATTTGATTCCCTCACATGCTAGTCCATCACTTCATGCATCATTTGATTCCCTCACATGCTAGGTCCATCATTTCATGCATCATTTTATTCCCTCACATGCTACTTTTGTGATCTCTTCTCCTGTACCAATGAAGTGTGCTATCTTTATGCTAACCCTTTTGTCTCGTGATTTTTTCAGTATCAAAATCTCAGCGCATCGGGCCATCATTTGATCCAAGCGTCCAACTCGAGGTATTTTGCTTGTCTCCGCATCTGATAAACGTTAAATCTCTTTGGTCTCTATTTTCGGGAAGTCTTGGATACGTAGGTCCTTCCCTCTTTTTAAACTCTGCTTGGGCGGCCTCAGGAGGGAGAGCTTGTCAAGAACAAGTCATCACTTTTCTTATTAGATACTTGTTTTGACTATATGCCCCCACCCTGCAGGTTTAGTTGATTCCCCACACTAAGCAGACTGTGAGGAAAGTCTCGTACGGTGGTCGCATGCCTGTCAGGCGAAAGAAAGATCTTGACTCCTCGACGTCCCCAAACTCGCCAGTAAATTCTGAGATGTCTGGTTCTAAATCTGAAATTGAGGAGGTAGAGCTGCTTCAATCCGAGCCGGAAGAGTTTGATGAGGTTGATTATGATAGGGTTTCTTGGACTCTTCGTGGTGCAAAGAGTATTTTTAGTTCTGAAAAGGACCTGTCGGACCTTGAGTGCTTTGTTGGGGATCCAGGCCAAGAGTGGCAGTTATAGGGTGTTAAGCAAGGAGAGTGTATCTTCCAAACTCCCAAAACCTTGAAATTCATGATTTACCACTGCATCTTGTCCAGGATAGGTGTTCGCACCCCTTTCACCTTTTTTTAGCAGGGAATTCTCAGATTCATTGGGGCCGCCCCTTCCCAGTTACATCCAAACGGGTGGGCCTTTCTGAGGGATTTCGAGCTTGTGATGCGGGCTATGCGGAGGACTCCGTCTAGTGATGTTTTCTTTACTGTTTTTGAGGTCTCTTGGAGACGTATTCGTGGCTCGGATTGATATCGTTATGAGCATGTGTATTTTCGCAATCGACCTAACCTTCCAATTTTCAAGAGGTATGCGGATTCTCAGAAGAAGTGGAGGCACAAGTATTTCTGGGTCGTGCCTAGTGACGATAATGCGGCGAGGGCTGTGGGAACCTTAGATGAAAATGATGAGTTTGACGAGAATAACTTCCCCTTGTCTTGGAGTGAAGAGTGTGTCATGTAATCCAGGGAGACTATTTTGTTGATCCGAAAGAAATGGACTCGGAGGACCGGTGAACTTGGGCCATGCTTCGAGCTGTGGTTAAAAAGTTGAAGGGTCGCACCATCAAAGTTCGGGATATTGTGAAATGTGAGAGCGTGGGGGATGTTATCACAGCCTTGGGTAGTTTATCTTGTTGGATCTACTTTTATGCGTAGTATGTTTGAATGTTTGTTTCTCACAATCTCTGTTTCTTTTTTAGATAAAACGAGCACGGAGGGGTCTTTTGAAGACATTCTTTCTTGGGCTGGTGATGATGATGCTCAAGCCGCAGAGTCAGCCCATCTCACTCCTTCGCCTCCTGCTTCTAAGACCATTCATAAGGTATCTGGATTGAAGTCTAAGGCAGGGACGTCCTTAGGAGCGAGTTCTCATGGGAAAGGCAAGTCTCAAGCCCAGTTACTATCTGATCGAGAGTGCAAGAATCTGCAGGTGTCGCCCATAGGTGCCCAGATTAGGAACCGCAAGCGTCATAAAGATAGGAGGAACCATCCTTCCACTGGGGTGCTTTTTGAAGGCTTCGACTGGGCTGGGTATGAGGCTTACCAGAGTGATCCATTTGCTTTGTGCTCTCAAGTGACCGACTATGGTTCTATCCAGCTCAAGAAACGTGAGGCTAAAATTGCGGGCCATGAGTCAGGTAATCTTTAATGCTCATACTCCCGTGGTTTTCGTAAATTTAGTTTATATGCCTTTGATTTCGATTTATGTTGCAATCTATTTTTGCAGGGATTAGTGAGGAGCGAGAGCGCTTCAAGTTGGAGAAGGAAAAGCTCCAGATGGAACTTGCTGATGCCGGGAATGTCGTGCAGGAATTAAAGAAGTCTCAGTCTGTGTCAGATGAGAAGATGAAAGGGCTCGAAGCTGCAAATAGAGACCTTCATGGCCAGCTTGCAGGCTCTCAGAAGGAGTTAAGTCAGGTGAAGCAGGAATCCAAAGAAAATTTGTAAACAGTGGCGTGTAAGGCCAAGGATTTTGCCAAGGCCTCTTTCAAGAAGTGTTTGGCCCATGTTCGCTGCTTGTATCCAGAAGCAGAGTTGGATCCTTCAATCATCCATTTCGATCATGAGGTTCGGCATGGGAAGATTGTAAAGACTCGTGCCGATAAGTCTGGTTATGACATCATTGCCCCAGCCTCTCCTGATTCTCCATGATCATGTATTTGTTTGAATTTGCTTTAGTTATGTACTTCTTGTTGGCGCTTACGAGTTGTGACGGGGGCCTCATCGTTGTTTCGAGGTCGCCTTAATCTATGTTTATGTAATTTTGAGACGATGACCAGTTCATGTTTGCTTTAACGTTGGTTTTTGTTTTACTATGCGCGAATTTACTTCATGAATCATCAACGTTGCTTTTATCGATCTTTCGTTCTAGGCCAGCGTCATCTCTTTGTCAAGTATGCTCTGGGGACAGTTTATCAGAACCCAGTCTGATTCTAACTCGCCCTTCAGAGGCTGCAACACGTTTTAAGTTGCTTTGCGAAGCGAGTGGGTCGACTCACGCCTTGGTTTATAGGAAAGCGCAAACGATCGCAGCGTCGATCTCATGCCGCTCTTTTCTACCGTCAGGCTTTCGTGTTAGCTACCTAGTCCCCCGCAGTTTGTGTCGAGACTTGGCTTTCTGACCTGCAAGTTATTGTAAATATTTGCAAAATAATATGATAATAACGTTTCATTCATTCATTCATGCATATTGATGGTTCATGTTGTTACATTGGTTTTTCATTTTTAACACTTATGTTCTGTTTATACAACAAATTTTCTTAACTTTTCGGCATTCCAAGTTCAAGGTATTGGTTTCTTGCTCAAAGTCTCTAAATGGAAAGCGCCGTTCCCTGTTTTTGTGATTATTCTGTATGGACCTTCCCAGTTAGGGGCTAGCTTTCCTTCGGATGCATTCTTCGAACCCGCGTCTTCCCTTCGTAGGACTAGGTCACCCACCTCGAAGGTTCGAAGGACCACTTTGGCATTGAACCCCGTTGCCATCTTTTGTTTGATTGCCATGTCCTTGAGGGCTGCTTGGTTTCTGAATTCTTCTACGAGGTCCAACTCCTCTCGGAGCCTTTGCTCATTGGTTTCCGGAGGGTTTGGGTGTTTGGTCCTCCAGCTCTATTCTCCAATATCCACGGGTATGACTGCTTCTGTTCCGTATGCCAAACGGAAAGGTGATTCCCCAGTTGATGAGTGTGGGGTGGTTTTGTATGCCCACAGGACATAAGGCAGCTCTTCTGGTCAGCTGCCTTTTGCCTCATCGAGCCTCCTTCGTAATCCTCTCAAGATTACTCTGTTGGCTGCCTCTGCCTGACCATTGGTCTGTGGATGCTCCACGGAGGTAAAGCGTTGTTTGATGCCTAGGTCGATCATCAGTTGTCTAAATCCTTTGTCTGCAAACTGCGTGCCATTGTCAGTGATGACTACCTCCGGTATGCCGAATCTGGTCACAATGTTCTTCTTAAAAAACTTTATACAGTTTCTTGCCGTGATTGTGGTCAAGGGCTCAGCTTCAATCCACTTGGTGAAATAGTCAACTGCCACGATCAGATACTTTACCTGCCCCGGGTCCAGGGGGAAGGGACCTAAGAGGTCAATCCCCCACCAGGAAAAAGGCCAGGGGGAGGTCAAGGATGTCATCTCTGATGAAGCAGCGATGTGCACGTCGGCGTGCTTTTGGCACTTGTCACATTTCTTAACATAATTTTGTGCATCCTCGTTCATCGTGGGCCAGTAATAGCCCGCTCTGAGTGTTTTTGTTGCCAGGGCCCATCCTCCTAGGTGTTGTCCGCAGATCCCCTCATGTATCTCTGTGAGAACATAGTCCGCTTCTGTTCCTTCTACACATTTTAATAGAGGCATCGAGAAACCTCTACGAAAAAATCTTCCTTCAATGACTGAGTAGGACGCAGCTCCCCTTCTTACGGAAGCTGCTTCTTTTGCGTCAATGGGTTCTTGCCCTTCAATGATATACAGGAGAATTGATGTTATCCAACTTTGGCTTGCCTCGACAGTGAGGATAGAGGTGGGCGATCCACTGTCTAGAGGAACACTAGATCTGGATAGAGTTTCTTGAATGACGCTCCGATGGTTCCCGGGTACTCTGGTGCTGGCAAGCTTGGAGAGTATGTCAGCTCTGGTGTTTTCCCCCTGGGTACATGTTTTACTTCTGCTTTTTTAAATAATTGTAAGAGCTCGCGCACTCTGGTTAGGTACTTTTGTAACACTGGATCATAAGCGCCAAATGCAGCGTTGATCTGAGAGACTACTAAAAGCGAATCTGTGTGAAGCTCAACTCGTGTTTCACTGAAGTCTCTGGCCAACTGTAGGCCGGCTATGCAGGCCTCATACTCTGCTTGATTATTGGATGTGGAGAACGAAAATGTCAAGGATACTTCAATCATTAGTCCTTCAGAGTTTTCAAGTATTAGGCCTGCTCCACTTCCTTTACTATTTGAGGACTCGTCCACGTGAAAAGTCCACGCTGCCTCCACGTTGCCATCTTGTGGAGCTGTTGTCATTTCGGCCGCAAAGTCTGCCAAGATCTGAGCCTTCATGGTCGGTCTTGACTCGTACTTGATTCCAAACTCTGAGAGCTCGACTGCCCATTTAATCATTCTCCCAGCCAGATCAGGTGATGGAGGATTTGTGTGATTGGTTGGTTTGTTCGAACTACCACTTGATGTGCTACGAAATACGGACAGAGGCACCTGGCTGCAATTACTACTGCCAGGGCGACCTTTTCCACCTTCTGGTATCTCAACTCTGGGCCCTGTAATGCCTTACTTACGAAGTATACCGGCCTCTGGTCAATGTTGGTTTCTCTAACCAGCACCGCGCTTAATGCCTCATCGGCAACTGCGAGGTATAAATACAGGGTTTCTCTTTCTTCAGGACGTGTTACGATGGGTGGTTTGGAGAGGGTTTCTTTTAAAAGGTTCAGCGCCTGATCTTGCTCGGCGGTCCAGTCGAATTTTGTCTCCTTCTTGAGTAGTTTGAACAATGGCAGAGACTTGTGCGCCGCTTTTGAAATGAAACGAGATAAAGCCGCTATCATGCCGGTCAGCTTTTGGATTTCTTTCTTTGTAGTTGGTGAAGTCATTTCGGTCACCACCCTACACTTATCGGGGTTGACCTCAATACCTCTCTCAGTGAGATAGAAACCGAGGAATTTCCCCGCTCGAACCCCGAAGGTGCACTTTTCCGGGTTTAATCTCACATTATTTTTTCGGATTTCCGAGAATACTTCAGTCACATCTTTGAGATGGTCTGGATCATTTTTACTTTTAATTATCATGTCATCAAGATATACTTCGATCACCCGACCAATTTGATTCTTAAAGACCTTATTCACCATCCTTTGATAGGTTGCCCCAGTGTTTTTGAGCCCGAAGGGCATTACGCAATAGCAATAATTTCCTTGTTCTGTCATGAATGTCATTTTCTCTTGATCCGGCGGGAACATTGGGATTTGGTTATATCCCGAGTCCGCGTCCATAAAAGATAATAAACGAAAACCTGAGGCGCTATCAACTAATTTATCTACGCAAGGAACGGGGAAGGCGTCTTTTGGACATGCCTTGTTAAGATCAGTATAATCAACACACATTCTCCATTTTCCATTAGATTTCTTAACAAAGACTACATGGGACAACCAAGTGGTGTACTTAATTTCTTTTACAAAGTTTGCTTCTATGAGGTCTTTCACAGCCTTTGCAGCAGCTTCAGCTTTTTCCCCTTTCTGGGCTCTTCTCTTCTGGGCCACCCACTTGGTGTTTGGGTTAACAACAGGGTGGTGGCAAGCTACCTCGGGTGGTATCCCTGGCATGTCTGCCGCAGACCAGGCAAACAGATCAACATTCTCTCTTAGGCAGATAGTGAGTTTTTCCTTGACTTCCTCAGGGAGGTCGGCGCCTCTCTTGACAGTCTTGGTGGGATCTTTTCCTAATTGGATAGAGATGAATTCACCGTCTGGCTCTGGCCTCTTCATGCGCTTCTTCAGCTCCTTGGCGAGTGATCAAAGTATTTTAATACACTATTTATAGCTTTTTACTTGGCGATTTTAATTGTTCTTTGTGCCTAATATTTAAGTCTTAGCACGTTTCTAGACTTTGGGTCTTAATTGAGCAATATAGCAATTTCTTGATTGTTTTTATTGCATATTGACCCCTATCTACTATGTAGGTCATAGCTTTGGCTGTGGTTATCCGATTGAGGCGTGGGAGCATGCGTTGGAAAGATAAGGAACAGAGCTACAATTATTTTGTTTAGCTCGAAACCCAATTCTGAAGTCTTGAAGGTGAAAACTGCGAAATACCTAAGAAGTACTGTGTAAAACGGGTTTTGGGCTGAATTTTAGTTTGTTAACGGGCTTTTATCCAATAGACCATTTAGGGATTAGGTATTTCGTTTTAGTCTTATAGATTTGGCTGGTCAGCAGCCATTTTACCTATCTTACGCATTATCATATACTTTACAAAACTTTTGTGTTCTAGCCTCTATGGAAGCCTAAACTCCTAAATTGATTCATCGGTGAAAGGCTGTCCGTCTACGGATTTTGAGGTTCGGTGTCTAATGTTAATTCATTTATTTTATTTAGTTTTCAGTTCTTTCTTCTCTATCAATTGCACATTTGAATTCTTTGTTTGCAAATTTTCGTCTTTGTGTGATGCTTAATTACCCAGATTTCGCTTATTTGCAATACGCGAATCGTTTATATATGACGTTTGTTTATATGTGAATTTGTTTTTCGCAACTCTTAACTATTCGGGTTATTTAATCGCTTGTTTTATTTAATTCGAGTAGGAATTGATAGAGGATTGATTGAATTCAGTTATGATATTGATTGTGTTTAGTGGCGCTTGTTCACCATCATGATTGATTGAACACGTTGTTTTGACGCTTGCTTTAAAACGGTGCGAATTAGTATAAACTAATTGTCGCTTGCTTGATTAGTTTATTATCAATCAAGAACTGAAACCTTGAACGAGTCTTGCACGAATATTTGGAACCAATGATAAATCCGAGACGCGCACCCGGAAACCGGTGAATCGATTGTCACTTTAAGATTGTTAAACACCTCAAACACAAATCGTTTTCTTCATAAACAAACCCCCCTATTTTATTGTTACTTTTGTTCCTGATTCTAGTAATATTAGTATTAGAGATTCTTGTGAGACGACCAAGGTTTCTCACCTTGTACTACATTCTTAATCCTTTTTAATTATTTTGACCCGTGTACGACCGCCGATCAAATTAGCGTCGTTGCCGGGGATCTCTAATTAAGGATTTCCAACTTCAGGACTCCACTAACAGTACTAACGTTTTAGTTTCTGTTCTTGCTGTGTTTCCAGGTCTTATTTCAGGTAGTAGGCGCTAAGGCTGCTGATTTGTAGGAATTGTTGGCGAAAAAAATGGTTTTTGGGTGATCTCATCAGAATTTCCCGAAACCACAACTGAAAAATTCTAAAAAAATCAAGGATGAGGCCTCCCTTTGTTCAAACTAAGGGAAAACGAGCGCAAAATCCGAAATTCCTTCATTTTCTATTTTTAATTATTTGTTTTATTTTTTCATATCTCAGAAAAAATCCAAAAAAATTTGCATATCTTTATTTTGATTTAGTTAGATTTTTCGCAGTGAGTTTAAATTTTTTAGATTAAATTTGATTCGTTTTCTATTTTTTGCATCCATTTTAGCTTTAGGACATTGTTGGTATTTATAGAATTGTTGCATTTTCTCACTTCTTGCTTCATATGGTGCATGATCAGGTCTAATACTGTTAATTTGAATCTCTTTGACCCTGAAATTGAGAGAACATTGCATCGTAGACTTGGGGAGCATATAGAGGATAGTGGTAGTGATAGTGATAGCATCTTTAGCCCTAATCTCTTTGAACTTGACTCTGATCTTGATTCTGTCATGGCTGGTAGAACCCTTAGAGAACTTGCTGCACCTGATGTTACTTACAATGCTCTATGTATTAATTATCTTGATGTTGATGTTCCTTTTGAATTGAAATCTGGTTTAATACACTTGTTGCCAAAGTTTAATTGTCTTGCAGGTGAGGATCCTCACAAACATCTCAAGGAGTTCCACATTGTGTGCTCAACCATGAAACCCCAAGGAATTCCAGAGGAGCACATTAAACTCAGGGCCTTCCCCTTCTCACTCCAAGATGCAGTCAAGGATTGGTTGTATTACCTCCAACCAGGTTCTGTTGAAAATTGGAATGACTTGAAAAAGTTGTTCCTAGAGAAGTTCTTTCCCACATCCAGAGCTGCTTCAATCATAAAAGAGATATGCGGTATCACACAAAACTCCACTGAGTCTCTACATGAATACTGGGAAAGATTCAAGAAATTGTGCGCAAGCTGCCCTCACCACCAGATCTCTGAACAACTGCTCATCCAGTACTTCTATGAAGGGTTACTACCCATGGACCGTAATATCATGGATGCTTCTAGTGGAGGTGCACTTGTAGACAAGTCCCCAGCAGATGCAAGAGCTTTAATAGAAAATATGTCCACTAACTCCCAACAATTCACAACCAGAAGCAACTCTGCACTTCTAACAAGGGCATTAAATGAGATACATGCTAATAATCATAAGAGCTTAGAGAACAGGTTGGATGAACTCACGATTTTGGTAAAAAAATTGGCAACAGGTCAGATAGCAAGGGTTTGTGGTATTTGCACCTCTACAGCACCCCACAGATTCTTGTCCTACGCTGCAAGAGGATCCTAATGCTGTTACCCCTCAAACATATGCAACCAACATATTTAAACCTCAAGCCAATATTGAATTGTCATCTAACAGGTATCACCCAAACTGGAGGAACCATCCAAACCTGAGATGGGGAAATCCAGCTACACAACAAGCTGCTGTCAGGCCTGAACCTTCATTAGAGGATCTAGTTAAGCAGATGGCTGCCCAGAATCTCGAGTTCCAACAGAGAACAGATGCCTCAATTCGGAATTTGCAGACACAAATGGGACAGATGACTACCACAATTAATCAGATGCTAGCTCGGGGGGCAAACCAACTGTCTGCTCAAGTTGTGGTTAATCCAAATTCACCAAACCCCAATGTTAGTGCTATCACATTGAGATCTGGGAAGGCTGTTGACACCCCAAAGGTGCCTGAAACTGCTATTTTGAAGAATAATAAGGCACCTGAACATGTTTCTGATGAACAAGAAATACCACTCCCTTACCCTTATAGAGCAATGAGTACTAAAAAACAAGATGAGGCGGATAGGGACAGTGAGATCTTAGATACTTTTAGGAAGGTGGAAGTCAATATTCCCCTCCTTGAGGTAATCAAGCAGATTCCAAAATATGCCAGATTTCTGAAAGAGTTGTGCACACACAAGAGAAGGAGAAGGCTGAAAGGAACTGAAAAAGTCAATGTGGGGTATAATGTTTCAACCCTCATATTGCCCATGCCTCAAAAGTGCAATGATCCAGGAACTTTCTCCATCCCATGTAACATAGGAAATAGTCAATTTGACAATGCCATGCTAGATCTAGGAGCTTCAATCAATGTAATGCCCACATCTATTTTTAACTCTCTTGCTCTTAGACCTTTGCAGGAAACATGTGTTACCATCCAACTAGCAAATAGGAGTAATGCTCGACCTGCTGGATTGATTGAGGATGTTCTTGTTAAAGTTAATGATTTGATTTTTCCTGCAGATTTTTACATTCTAGACATGGAGGAAGAAACTAAGTCCAGCAGGTCGCCTATCATTTTAGGCAGGCCTTTCTTGAGGACTGCAAAAACTAAAATTGATGTACATGCAGGGACTCTTTCCATGGAATTTGGTGATACCACTGAAAAATTTAGCATCTTTAATGCTAAGAAACACCCCATGAAATAGCATTCCCTTTGCAAAATTGAATTGCTTGATGGTTTGGTTGATACTTTACAGGTTGACACACTTCCTATAGCTGATGTTGTGGATGTAGCTGCTGCTGCCATTGAGCAGCCATTTATTTTAGAGCTTGAACCACCCCATAGAAATTTTAATTATGCATATTCAGAGGGGAGTGGGAAGCTTCATGAGACTAATATAGCAGGGTTTAAATCTGAACAAGAAGATAAGTCGTCAATCTTAAGAAAACATAGGAGTGGCATTGGTTTAACCTTGGCGGGCATTCCTGCCAAGAAAGTGTGGAAAGCTAAGCATGATAAGATGATTTCTAGAAAGGAGTTCTCCATTGGGCATAGAGTTTTATGGTTCAGACCCCGCCTGAAAATTATGGCCGGGAAACATCGATCCAAGTGGATTGGTCCTTTTGTTATTACTAACATTTTTCCTCATGGTGCAGTGGAAATAAAAAGTGAGGCGACAAACAAAGTTTTCAAAGTCGATGCAAAGCGCCTCAAGTTATTCCATGAGAGTTCCGCAACTGAAGATGCAAGCATAAGAGAACTCTCATTGGAACATCCCACCTACATTGAAGTTTGACTAGGGAGTCCCTCCTCCTTACTCTTATTTTATGCTCGTTGTTTTCATTGAGGACAATGTCTGATTTAAGTGTGGGGGGTGTCTTTTAGTAGCTTAGTAGTTTGTCATTTTTTTTCAGTTTTCCTACAAAGAAAAAAAAAACAAAAAATTGTTATTTTAGCATGTTTTTCCATGAGTTCTTGGTTTGTACAAGTTGTGAGTGATTTTACTATTCTAGGACCATAGGTGTTTTGACATGACTTGATTGATTTCTTGTTGCTCTTGGTATAATAAGTTGGATGTGGGCACTAGATTTTGCATCATCTGTGATAGTCAGTGTCGCTGGTGAGAATTAAGCCTTTTATTGGATGGACTACATTTTGTCATTCTCTCCTTTCTTGTGTGTGACTCACTCATGTTTGTTAGTTACTCTAGAACTTGACTTGATTCTTATTGAAACACTTGTTCACATGCATGTTTGAAATGATCTAGGGAATTCTGTTTTTTTAGCTACTAGCCAAATAAGCTTACCCTAAATTTATCCCTTTGTGTAAGCCCCTTTGAGCCCTTTTATCCCATTCTTTGTTTTATAGCTCATTACAAGCCCAAAAGTGAAAAAAAAATGTTATTACCCAATCTTAGAGGGTGAAGGAGCTTTGAAATGAGAATTGTTAAATCCATAAGTGTGGGGGTGTCCAAATTGTGCAATTGTGGTTCTCACTTGGGTTTGTTCTTGGGTTCTCAATGGAATTTTTGACAAGTACATTTGTATAGAAAAATATTCCTTAAAAAGAAAAAAGAAAAAAAAAGAGAAGAAAAAAAAAGAAAAAGGAAAAAAAAGTGTGCATTTCTTTTAATTTTTGTTTCAAGAAGAATGAAAGTGTGTAGAGAGAGTTATGTGGAGAAGTATATCAAAATAGAGAAATTCATCATACCTTGTTGAAGTTGGATCCTCTCATGCTCACTTTACAATTGATTTTCATTGCTTCTTTATCCTCTTTGATTCTTTTTAGTCTAGTTCCCCCTTAGGATTATCCCACATTGACCTTGGCCCCATTACAACCCTTATAAAGACCTTTTGATCTTATGTGCATGTGTTCTTAAGTGTGGATGTTAGAAGCTTGTCAAACATATGGTAGTGCTAACTTTCATTGATGTGCTTATTATATATATATATATATATATATATATATATATATATATATATATATATATATATATATATATATATGATTGAGAGCATTACTTATATATATATATATATATATATATATATATATATATATATCCTGTGAGGACTCATCACTTATGATTCATTCTCTAGTGCTCTATCCTCTTGTTTGCTTTGATTGTAATTAAGTGCTATCTTTGATTGTCATTCTCCTTGAAGACTAGGAAAAGTATTTCTCATATGACTTTGCATTCTTTGGGTTCATTGGAAACTCATGCATTGTTTTCGTATCTTGTTTTGTGTGTTTTACCCGAAGTGCAAAAGCTTAAGTGTGGGGGAATTTGATCAATGTATTTTAATGCACTATTTATAGCTTTTCACTTGGTGATTTTAATTGTGCTTTGTGCCTAATATTTAAGTCTTGCATGTTTCTAGACTTTGGGTCTTAATTGAGCAATATGACAATTTCTTGATTAATTCTTGTTTTTATTGCATATTGACCCCTATCTACTATGCAGGTCATAACTTTGGCTGTGGTTATCCGATTGAGGCGTGTGAGTATGCGTTGGAAAGATAAGGAACAAAGATACAATTATTCTGTTGAGCTCGAAACCCATTTCTGAAGTCTTGAAGGTGAAAACTGCGAAATACCGAAGCAGTACTGTGTAAAACGTGTTTTGGGCCGAATTTTAGTTTGTTACCGGGCTTTTATCCAATAGCCCATTTAGGGATTAGGTATTTCGTTTTAGTCTTATAGATTTGGTTGGTCAGCAGTCGTTTTACCTATCTTACGCATTATCATATACTTTAGAAAACTTTTGTGTTCTAGCCTCTATGGAAGCCTAAACTCCTAAATTGATTCATCGGTGAAAGGCTGTCGTCTACGGATTTTGAGGTTCGGTGTCTAATGTTAATTCGTTTATTTTGTTTTTAGTTTTCAGTTCGTTCTTCTCTATCAATTGCACATTTGAATTCTTTGTTTGCAAATTTTCGTCTTTGTGCGATGCTTAATTACCCAGATTTCGCTTATTTGCAATACGCGAATCGTTTATATATGACGTTTGTTAATATGTGAATCTGTTTTTCGCAACTCTTAACTATTCGGGTTATTTAATCGCTTGTTTTATTTAATTCGAGTAGGAATTGATAGAGAATTGATTGAATTCAGTTATGATATTGTTTGTGTTTAGTGGCGCTTGTTCACCATCATGATTGATTGAACACGTTGTTTTGACGCTTGCTTTAAAACGGTGCGAATTAGTATAAACTAATTGGCGCTTGCTTGATTAGTTTATTATCAATCAAGAACTGAAACCTTGAACGAGTTTTGCACGAATATTTGGAACCAATGATAAATCCGAGACGCGCACCCGGAAACCGGTGAATCGATTGTCACTTTAAGATTGTTAAACACCTCAAACACAAATCGTTTTCTTCATAAACAAACCCCTATATTTTATTGTTAATTTTGTTCCTGATTCTGGTAATCTTAGTATTAGAGATCCTTGTGAGACGACCAAGGTTTCTCACCTTGTACTACATTCTTAATCCTTTTTAATTATTTTGACCCGCGTACGACCGCTGATCAGCGAGGGTGCTATCATCCTCCTCTTGATCACTGTCTGGATCGTATCTGGCATCCATGTCTGCTAGGTTCACCTCAGCTTCTTTTCCAGATCTCTTGTCCGGCTCCCCTATTTCTGCAATCTCGTTTTCATTCTTAACACTCATGTAGTAGCATCTGCGTGCTGCTGCCAGATCAGCCTGAAGGGTTACAATCTTGTTCTCCAAATTGTAAAATTTCATTTTTAAGTGAACTGTTGAGGTTACTGCCCCCAACCTGCCTAATGTCGGCCTTCCGATGATGCACTGGTAGATGGATTTGCATGGGAGGACTAAGAAGGGTGCCTTTACAGTTATGAATAGAGTTTGTTCGCCATCAGGGTCTCTATAGGTAACCATCAGTTCCAGATGGCCAAGTGGCTTAGCTTTTGATCCGTTGAACCCAGTCAGGTCTGATCCTCGGTAGGGAGTCAGGTCGTCAGGGGAGATATTCAACACTTTCAACAAATCTTCAAAAATGATGTCTACAGAGCTCCCCTGGTCGACACTGGCCATGACGGCCGAAATCAGTAGTGGAATGTACTTGTTTGGCTTTCCGTCGAGTAAGTCTTGATCACTAAAGGACAAAGGTGGCCTGGCTGGCCCCTCCTTGGGGGTTGAGGTGGATGCAACATTCAGGATTTCCTTCCACCTTCTCTTTATTGACTTATTCACTCCACACCCATCTAAAGGGTCTCCTCCATGTATCACCATGACCACTGTTCTTCCTTTGGACTTCTGAGTGTCTTCCTTCTCGGAGGACTCACTGTATTCTTCCTTTGTAGCTTTGACGACTTCGCTGGCCGGACCCTTGCCTTTGCGTGGGGACCTGGACCTTTTTGAGGGGGTTCGGGGTGATCTTGCATGAGCTACTCACCTCACCATCTTTCTTTATGTACTGTAAAAGTTTCCCTTTCTGAATCAGCTCTTCAATGTCGTCCTTAAGGGCTCGGCATCCATTGGTGTCATGACCTCCTCTTCGGTGATAGATGCACCATTTTTTCGAAGGATTTTGGCCTTCCCTCAGCACTAAAGGCTCTGGCGTTTTGACGTTTTTAAATTCACCATTGGCACACTTCGTTAAGATCTTATCCCGGGATGAGTTGAGGAGGGCGTGTTCGGCGAACCCGCGTGGTCGTGCCTCACGATGCCCCTCTCCTGCTTCCTTTCGCTGCCGGGTTTCTCGAGCGTCATCCATGTCGTCACTGGCCATGGCTGCCTCATGGTAAGCCATATTATCCTCTTCATAGTCCATGTACTTCTGCGATTTTTGAAGGAACTCACCCAAGTTCCTGGGTCTGTTGACCCCCACGTCAATTTGAAAGATACTTCATTTTTTTAGACCGTCTTTCATCCTAAATAACCTTTGCTTGTCCTCCAAATTTCGAACACATGAAGCCTCCTTATTGAAACACTCTATGTATTCTCTTAACGTCTCGCCGCCACGCTGCCTGACTGCCCTCAGCACCTCTTCTGACTTGGGCTTCAGCCGGGAGGTAGTGAAGCGAGCTGTGAACATTCTTGCCAGCTGACTCCACGAGGAGATGGAGTTTGGCTTCAACTCTTGAAACCATTCTAACGTTGAGTTTTCGAGAGTGAGAGGAAAGATTTTACAGTGAACAGGCTCCCTTGCACCTCTATAGCGCATCATCAGGGAGAAGTGTGCCGGATGGCGGTCTGGGTCTCCAGTCCCATCGTACATCTTGAGAGCTGGCAGTTTCTTCAAGGCCCTCGGTATTGGGCATTCATCCACCTTTCCGAGTGAAAGGTCCTTCGTTGGAGAACCTCCTTGAGTTGCGAGGTGAGACGTCCTCGTAGTCAAAACCTTGATACCTGCGCTGGTCGGGGGATCTCCTCGATGGTGAGCCCCGGTGGCGCCTCTTGTGGGTCTTGGCTTTGCTTCTTGACCTTTCACGGGAATTAGAGGAAGCACGTGAAGAGGTCCTGGAGTGGGAGTCGTCAGGCCAGTAAGTACCATCCGGGGAGGATGGAGGGGTTTTTGGAGGTAAGCCTGACTCCCGATATTTGCGACGCCGAGGAGGGGAGCGGTGCACGTGCTTTCGCCTTGGTGGGGAACGACAAGCACGATGCCTTCGAGGGGGAGACCGATGATGCCTTGAGACCACGATTGTCTGATGAGGGGTTCCCCAGTAGGGTGGAGCCTGTTCAGGCATGGAAGCCACACGCCTTTCAATTTGCCTTAGGCGTGCTTCCTGCTACAGCATGGTCTGAGCGCGGTTGCACAGGAGCTAGATCCAAGAGTTGGTTCACGTTTGGGGGTTGGGCAGGCTCCTGGAGGGAGTCTGTCTGCGGGACCTGGATGGTATCCTCATCAGGCTGGCTAGCTACATTGCCCTCAGGAGTGCCCTCTGGCTGGGGCGCGAGCACAACAATGCTTCGAACTCGGGGTCTACCTCTTGGTGCCATGGAGAAGCAAGAGAAAAGTTCAAGGAGTAGAGATAATGTGAAAGATAGATAACTCCCATTGTGGTCGCCAATGTTCTGCACTTTTACCACACCACGGATTGGACCGAGCAGGTAGTTGGTAGGGTAGTTGTTTTACCACGGACTGCTGATGATGAATTGATGTCAAAACGTTCCCAGATGGGGTACCTGCGAAGCCACTCCGACGCTCAGATCAGTATTGAGGATAATAGAGTAGGATAGCAAGGAATGAGAATCTACCTATTAATGGCCAAGCATGTCAGTATTTATAGAGTTTTGTGCCAGCTTTGAGCCGTCGGATTAGTCAGGTGAATCTGAGTCGTTGAAGCATGATAGCCATAAATGGGCTAATTTATCATGGATATGGGCCAAAGTTTATTGGGCTTAGTCATGGCAAATTGCTGGGGTGGGTCTTATGATCCAGTCCAGAACAAGGTCCAATCGATCAGATTACTTTCCCCTAATGACAAAGTGACCAATAATCATATTTTTTAAAATAATGTGACCAATAATCATAAAACATGTAAATGATTATTTATCTAATTTTACCATTATTAGAAAGTGGTGGACCTTGCGACCATGATAATATCTATACTATAAAAGGAACATCCTTTGCTAACTCCATTTTTGTGTCCATTTATCATTTTTATTCTTAAATTCTATAACTGTTTTTTGGTGTTTTAGGTCCATTTTCTTTAAGACTAAAATAAAAATATTAAATAAATTTTGCGAATTATTAAAAGTAATTACAAATATTAAATTAAATTTTGCGAATTATTTTTGCTTAGGTGGCATATAATTTAATTTAATACAAATAAAAGCTAAACAAAAATAAAAATGACATGCCACCTAATCAAATAATGAGTTAGCACGCCACATAAGCACTGTAAACAAAGTTGGATGGAGGTTGACGGAAAAGGATTTATGTGTCAAAAATTTGAAAGATAAAGGACTTATTTGGGACAAAAAAAACATAAAGGACTAATTCGTTACTTTAAATAAAGATAAGGGACCCCGAGAGTACTTTCGCCTATCTTTATTTATTAGCTTACTAAAATATATAATAGAATAATATATTATTTTTGTATGCAAAATAAATGAATAATATATGATATCTAATTTCTTATTAGGTGGACATCAAAATAAATCCTTATTATATCTCCATCATATCATATCTTTATTCACTTCTATACTATATCACGTCTCTATCATAGTCTGACCATCAAACGGGTCCTACAAGTTTAAGAATTAAGAAATGTATGTAGTACTATCTATTTTACAATGCATCAAAACACAACCGAATGTCTTTGGATGAAGCCACTAGTGGACCGGATCTCGTTGAATGTGGATGGCAGTGCCATTAACAACCCAAGTGTTGTTGGGTTTGGTGGGATGATTCGTAATCACATTGGGGATTTTATTTTTGGATATAGTGGTTCGATGGGTATTTCTAATATTTTGTGTGCAGAGCTTGTGGCTTTACTTCGTGGTCTCGCCCTGTGTTGGGATCAAGAATTTCATAGAGTCAAATGTTAATCAAATTTTTTGGAAGCCATTCATTTGATCAAAGAGGCGAACACTTCCTATCACAAATTTGAAAATGAGGTTGCTTTGGTGTGGGAGGTGCACAAATGAATGGAAAATGTGGGAGGTGCACAAATGAATTAGCCTCTATGCACAAAAAAGAAAATACAGTAGGTGAAGCAATGGAAAGGTAGATTTTAGGATTGGAAGATGTAATTAAGAATTTGGGAATTTTTTATTCTCAGCTTGTTTCTTTTAATTTCATTTTAATTATGTAATTTATTTTTATTTGTTATTTTTATTATTTTATTAATTAAATAAATAAGTGGCACCGTTATGTATCTCATTAATTGACGTGACAACTCTGTGTGCTGCCTACATCAAATGTCACGTCAATTAATGAGCTATATTTCACCTTAATTATAAGAAAAGCCCCATTTGGACTAAATGTCTGAATTTTTAAAAATAAGGGGTCTGTTTGGTTGGAGCAAAAGAGAAAGGGAAGAGAAAATGAGAGAAGAGAGAAGAGAGAATGACCTTCTATTGTTTGGTTGAAGCGAGAGAGAGGGAAGAGAGAAATAGAGAAGAGAGAATGACTTTTTTTTGCACTAAGAGTGTGTTTGTTTGAGGTGAAAGAGGGAAGAGAGAGGAAGGAAAGAGAGAAAGAGTGTACCAAACAATAAAAAGAGATAAGAGAGAAGAGATTCCCTCTTCCCTTTTTCCCTTCAACCAAATGGACCCTAAATGTTTAAGGTTTAAAATAGGAAGACCAAATATCTGAGATTTTAATAATAGTAGGACCAAAACTATAATTTTTGCCAATTAACAAAAAGGATTCCAGTAAATCAATCTTTTAATGGGAAGAAAGGCATAGAGGTAAAGCATAAGAGAAGTAAGCATTCGGACAAGAAAATGCAATACCTATTTTGTTACAGTAAAAGGGTTATTCCATTTCATTGATACAAGACTCAATAATGACTACCCTTATTAAGGAATGTTTGTCTCCTAACAAAAATAATTTTGCTAAATTTAGGAAAATTTAAATGATTATTTCTCCACTCCAAAATAATGGTCCCATATTCTGATGCATCCATTTTTGAAGAGTTGATATCATCTACCACGATCTCGCGGTCCATCGCGGTCCATCTCGAAAACCATATTTGGGAACTATAACTCTTTAATCCAGTTCATTGCCAACCACAACAACCTCCAATCTAAAGTGAATAACCTTTCTCCCATTGCTCCGATAATCATTCACTAAAGAAACAACTAAATATGTTTATCCAGAAGGTGGTGGTGGAATGTGAGATTTGGCCATTCCCACCCATGCTACTATACCTACCGCAAGAATAACCCATCCAAACATGTCATACTTAAAGTCATTGCTCCTCTGCTTTTTAGATTCCTGAAACCAACCAAACAATGCCTGTTACGTTCTCTACATTAAACAAACTAAAGCAGATACACACCAATCATATACAAAAAGATTATCAAAAATAACATTCTCTTCATTACAGATATATATGATAGAACACATAAAATCTCAAAAAAATCATGAATAACTTTTTCAAACAATTCAATCCTGCAAGGCTACTTCTATCACTTTCCTACATCAAAAAAATATGGCAGGCTAGAGTGTAAGACAAGCTGTTCAAAGGACAAAAAAGTTTGTTTATCTAAATCTTTATCCTCAATATTTAACATGCCATACTCAGTACGTACATTACGAATAACAGAAAGAAAATAATTATTAGGGGGAAAACAGAACGCTTCATTTACATCAACAAATAGTTGTTTGCTAATACAAACCCAATTCTTACCGTAGTACCATAGGCAGCCAGATGGCAAACCATTGTGTGATAGTACTTTGACAGACAACTGAGCCTGTAAATAACATACCGCAAACAAAAAGAGAGGCGATGCGACACAAATAACTTTATAAATTGACAACCATTAAACTATCATCATTTTATCCCTCTGGAACATGTTTTCTAATTACTAATTCTAAAAGAATTATATTGTATCTACAATATAACACAATATAAACAAGCTTTACAGAGAGAGCATAGAGAAATGTCGTAGGCGGGATAGGCAGGAAGCACCCCTTAGGTGAAATAGTAGCAAACTCCTGAAGAGCATGTCCCTGAAAATCATCCTGAGGAACACGTCCCTGAGAATCCTGAACATGCATCTAATTCCAAGATAAAAAAGAGCAAAAGGCTCTTCCTAATGGGAAGGCAACAAAGATTTCGCCTTTTGCATTACTTCAGACAATCCAAGAAATAATCTTGAAGATGACTTTTCTCTTAAATAAGAAGCCTTGTATCTCAAAACTTGAGGCATAATAGTTCTGAACAAGCATTTATTCACAGAATAAGAACTCCATTATCGGAATGTCACTTCCTTATACTCCCTCCGTCCCACTTTGTTTGCAATTTAAGGTTTTGGCACACCCTTTAAGAAAAATGATTAGGAGTCTAGATTTTTTAAAAAGTATTGTCTAATTTACCATTTAACCCTTTATCTCTCTACATAGAAAAATGTGAATCATTTATTATATGTAAAAAGTTGTCATAATTAATAAGAGTATAAGTGGAAAAGAATATTAAAAGTTTCATTGAAAATCTAAAACAATCAATTTGAGACAAATTGATTTTGCTAAAACTACAAACAAAATGGGATGAAGGGAGTAATTGACATGGCATGTTGAAGTTGATTTAAAATCACCAGTTAGTATATGTGAGAATGAGAGCATGGGAAAAAAATGAATAACAATGAAATTTTCAGTAATCCCACCTTTCCTTTTGAAGTAGTAGAGGATCCCCCATTACTCATCTGACCAAGACCGAGCCCATTTTTGTGGATTTCCATGTGTAGTTCTGGGGCCTATGAGACATGGACATGGTTTACACTTTACAACACTCATCAATTTAGAAAAGATACAATGGAAAACAAGCTATATATGATATTAATAGAAAAAGCAAGGAATCGAGAAAGCAGTTGCCCAAAACGAACATAAACCCATTACATTTAAAAAACTATACTAGATAACTGTAATAGTTTAAAGGCTGTAAAAATCAGAAGAACACTTTTCACTATCATAGTGAACTAAATTGATTCCAACAATGCGGATGGATGGTTTCCCAACAGTTTAGTATCATAACTACAAATAAAAATAAAAATCCGAGATAACTGCAATAGGTTGGCATTGTGATTTCAGAGAACGAACACTCCAAATCATTTATTTAGATTTAGACAAGTCTTAATATTTAAACAGAACCCGAATCAGTCAATAGAAGTGCACAACATTAAAACCTCGGATAAACATAAACCCTAGTAAAACAGCAGATATATTAAAGTTGAAAAGAGTGAATTAATTTGTATTAAGATATATTCAGCAAGCTATGATCCTATCATTCAAAGAGTAACATTTTAAGCTAAAAACCAGAGTAGAAAAAGTAGTTTTAGCTGATTTGACAGTTATTTTAGATTTAGCATACTTTTAAACACAAGAACAAAATCACGTGCAGAAATAATATCAATAGAATGGTCATATCTATGTCTACCTTAACAGCAACTTCCAAGGACTTTCTGTATAGACCATTCTCAGGATCCTACAATTTCAGAAACCACCACTAAGTAACTTCCAGATTTACAAGTGCATCATATCATAGTTCACCAAGAAGATCAAAGCAAATACACTACCTCGTCTACTGCTTTCTGGAAATACTCATACGCCTTATCAAAATAACCCGTTGCCTCATTGATATCCGGAGTTAGAAATGCATAGGACGTGTTGCCGTTCCCCAAGCACCAAAGAGTCTCATGCTTAGTTGGATTGATTAGTAAAGCCTCCTCCAACTTAGAAAGGGCATCTATAATTAATTGGGGTCAGTTCTTATCAAAAGCCAAAATAATCAATCACCCTAATCAGCTCCTCCCTTCACAAAAGAGGAAATTCAGTTCAAAATGTTGCTCAACTTTACAAGTGATATACCTTCAATCATCTTCTTAGAATCCCTGGGACTTTGGAATGCCGATAATTCAATCAAAGCTCCTCCCCACTTGGTTAGATTCTGTATAATCAGACACATTTACAATTGTTTTAGCTGCTTTTATTACTTGAAAAATGAACCTAACTTAAGCTACTTTCTAAACTACAAGGTTATAAAAGGCATACCTCCCAAGCAGCAAATTTTCCGTATTGTACACAGAGTATACAGACTAATTACAAATAATAAATTAAAAAAAAAACAGTTTCCTCAATTACAGAACTTCTAAGATAAACCATCATGAATTAAGAAATTAAGAAATAGCATACGTATATGAGTAAAGTAACTCAAAGATATGAATGAATACTAATGAAGAAAAATTAGGGTAAGAATGAAGAATGATACGTACATCAGCGTCTAGAGGGTTTTCTTTGTAATTTTCCTCGGCGGTCTTTCGAGTATGCTCGAACATCAGTAACCGCTCAAAGTCATCTTGAGAAAACTCCATTTTCGTGTGATGGTGAAATGTCAAGCAAATGAAATAACTAGTCTGCAACTACGCCGCAAACGCTAACACCGAGGAGGAGAAAGTCTTGTGCCAAAATGTAAATTCAAGTTTTGGGCCTCGATTAAAAGCCCACATTACTTTTTTGAGAAAAGCCCACAAGTTTTATTTTTCGGAAATCAACTATCTCTTTAATCAAAACACCCACTACCAAAAATACCAAACTACCCTTTTCTTAAATCAATCAACTATCTCTTTAATCATCAACTATCTCTTTAATCAAAACACCCACTACCAAAAATACCAAACTACCATTTTCTTAAATCTCTTCAACTATCAACTATCTCTTTATCAACTATCTCCTTAATCAAAACACCCACTACCAAAAATACCAAATTACCCTTTTCTTAAATCTCTTCAAATATCTCTTTAAGAAAAACACCCACTACCAAAAATACCAAACTACCCTTTTCTTAAATCAATCAACTACTCTTTAATCAAAACACCCACTACCAAAAATACCAAACTACCCTTTTCTTAAATCAATCAACTATCTCTTTAATCATCAACTATCTCTTTAATCAAAACACCCACTACCAAAAATACCAAACTACCATTTTCTTAAATCTCTTCAACTATCAACTATCTCTTTATCAACTATCTCCTTAATCAAAACACCCACTACCAAAAATACCAAATTACCCTTTTCTTAAATCTCTTCAAATATCTCTTTAAGAAAAACACCCACTACCAAAAATACCAAACTACCCTTTTCTTAAATCAATCAACTACTCTTTAATCAAAACACCCACTACCAAAAATACCAAACTACCCTTTTCTTAAATCTCTTCAACTATCAACTATCTCTTTAATCAAAACACCCACTACCAAAAATACCAAACTACCCTTTTCTTAAATCAATCAACTATCTCTTTAATCAATCAACTACCAAAAATACCAAACTACCCTTTTCTTATTTTGAATTACAACGGGGAAACGCTACATATTGTTCGTATAATTTCATTACTGATAAAATATTATAAATATTTATTTCATTTAAAAATACTATAAAGATATTTGACTAAAAACTTATAAATTAGCTTTAATATTCAAAATTATTTTTAAAATATTTGGTGGAATGTTGCACATTGTCAGAATAATTATTTTATATTCTAATTTTGAGTTACAACTGGAAATTTTTACATGTTGTTGGAATAATTTCATTAACGAGAAAATGTTGCAACTCTATTTATACAAACAACACAATCTCACCCGTCAACTACTCTTTAATCAAAACACCCACTACCAAAAATACCAAACTACCCTTTTCTTAAATCTCTTCAACTATCAACTATCTATTTATAAACTATCTCTTTAATCAAAACACCCACTACCAAAAATACCAAACTACCCTTTTCTTAAATCAATCAACTATCTCTTTAATCAATCAACTACCAAAAATACCAAACTACCCTTTTCTTATTTTGAATTACAACGGGGAAACGCTACATATTGTTCGTATAATTTCATTACTGATAAAATATTATAAATATTTATTTCATTTAAAAATACTATAAAGATATTTGACTAAAAGCTTATAAATTAGCTTTAATATTCAAAATTATTTTTAAAATATTTGGTGGAATGTTGCACATTGTCAGAATAATTATTTTATATTCTAATTTTGAGTTACAACTGGAAATTTTTACATGTTGTTGGAATAATTTCATTAACGAGAAAATGTTGCAACTCTATTTATACAAACAACACAATCTCACCCGTGCGTATGCACGGGTATACTGCTAGTTCTGAACATAATAAAGAGTGAAGGGTTATTCTAATATGACGACAATACCCCTCTCTATGTTCCCGCCAATTTGAAACCCTAAACATAATAAAGAGTGAAGAGAATATAGAAGGGCAATGAACTGGTGAAGGTTATGGTTATGGCGGAGGAGGAAGAGAACACGGAGGCGATTCAACCTGAATTCCCGAAGAGTCGAGTGAAGAAGATCATGACTCTAGACAAGGACGTACAGAGGGTGAGTTCAGAAGCATTGTTCTTGATATCGTGCTCAACGGAATTGTTTCTCCAGTTACTGGCTGAAAAGTCCGCGCGTGTCGCCATTGAAAAGAAACGCAAGACAGTGAAACTCGAACACATGAGAGTCGCGGTAAAGAGACACCGGCCAACCAGTGATTTTCTCCTCGATTTGCTTCCTATGCCTTCTGAGACTACCAAATCCGATAAACCCTCGCCGGCTGTGGATCGGTCCAAATCCGATCCAATTTGTACTCGCCGCATCGATCATATCTTCCGAAAGCAAGAAGCCCAGGCGGAAGCCCCAGCCCAAGCGCCTGCGGATGCCCCAGCCGAAGCGCCCGTTCTCATGGATGAGTCCTAGGTTATTTTTTATTTACTCTCTGTAAATGGAATTTGTATTTTATCATCGAATGTAACAGTTAACAACGTATTAGCAAAACGATGAGGTTCAAAATTGTAAGCACCTTAAGCATATGCTATGTTTCTTTTTGCATAGTCATCCGCCTAATCAGTTATGTTATTTTTGTTTCTTTTTTATTTTTGTTTACCTAGCTATTGTCATCGCAATCGTTTACTGATTTCGAGCTGGTAAATTTTATATGATTATTCAGATTCGTGAGATTGGGTTTGTGGCGATTATTGTGCATCTAGATCAAGAACTGCATCTATTAGTATTGCAGGCGCTGATCACGGAAACAGGAATATGTGCTTTGCAATGTCAACATTTTCAGTTCTGTTCAATGTCTCTATTGATATCTGTCTCCCATGTTATTTATATTATGAACTGAAACTAATTTAGCATCTATGGGTTATTTAACTTTTATCGCGCCTTTGTGAAGTTTAGGTTTTTGTAACTTGTGCGATTCTTATGTTTTTCTTGTCTGATGCCCAATTCTGGCCTTTATATTAATGCAAATCCATGAACCAGTAAAATGGTTTCTCCTTTAGTTGGGGCAGGCAATAGCATCTTATGGTGCAAAATTGCAAATAAAGCAATGAACTAAGTACTAATTCTGTTTGCGGTTGATGTCAAGCACGAGCTAATCCATTTGTTCAACTTAATAGCAAAAAAACAAGTAGAGTTTGAATTTATTCCTTTGCAGCTAGACAACAGTTTGGAAAGTGAACTTTCAGAAGCATTACAGTCAAAATCATTCTAATAAAGAAACTTAAGGAGAAAAAGGTCCAGAATGAGTTGACACCACAGAAGATGCCTCCTCTCTTGTATGAGAAGTAAATACAGGTTCAACAAAAAACTTTTTCCTTTGTAACTTCCTTCCATCCTTAATGAAGGATATGCTTTGATTTCCTGAATTTATGCTGTTTGATCCCAGTTGTTGGATACCCATAGGGAGCCTTTTGTTCAGGGGGGCAGCACTGTCTAGACTTCCATTCAAACTTCTATTTGGAAGGCGTCTATTGCTGGTTCCTGGTCTTGATGCATGTGTATTATCACGCTCAACAACCACTTGCCTTTGGACCTTCTTCTTTTCCCATGACTGAGAACCAAACACGAAAAAGGAGGTAAGAATATGGTTATTATGGAATATAAGTTATAACTATTTATATGGCAAGAATCTTTTCATGAACAACATAATATGAAGAGGAACTTTAAATATTTGCTTTGAGCTGATGTGTTAAGCTGTCACTGTCGATCAAATACTAACCTGCTGTATTTTCTTTTCCTCCTCTTTTTCTTGCCTTAGCATGTTATATTCTTCCAATATTTCCATTAGAGGAACCTACATAGATATCATTTTGGGTTGCTGTTATAGATTTTATGAACCATAGTATATAGTATAGGCTTTAAAAGGCCAATCAGGAAACATATCTACTGGGTAAACTGTGACATTGTAAGCCTCATCAAGCCATTTGATGTCAACATAAAACTGTATAGTACGATCTGCTTCTTGGATTACTTAAGGTTTTTTGTTATCTTCTTGTGAAGTAGGGTAACTTTGTGTTACTGTATTTCTCTAAAAACTACTTGTTGATATTTTATAGCATTACCTGATTAACAAAGTTTGCAGTGCAGTGCATTTCATAATAAAAAAATAGAGTTTCATTACACTGTGATGGATACTATGCTAAAATGCTTCTTATATTGTGGTTGAGAAGATGTCCTGATTCTAAATATGCTGGAACTCTGCTTTTATATATGAAATTTAGTTCCATCGTTGCTTATAGTACTAGCACAGTAGCATGTGGTAGTCACCTATACATGAGACATTTGCTGGGTTTAGGACCATCACATCAATAAATTCTCATCACTCATTTGGTCTCTCTTAACATGTTGGAATTTCTTTGAATTTTTACAATCTTCTCACTCGTTGCTTATAGTACTAGCACAGTACCATGTGGTAGTCACCTATACATGAGACATTTGCTGGGTTTAGGACCATCACATCAATAAATATATTGTAGAGGTAAATTCTCATCACTCATTTGGTCTCTCTTAACATGTTGGAATTTCTTTGAATTTTTACAATCTTCTCACTTGTTCCCTTTTAAGAATGATTTAGACTGTTTCTTATGCACTTTTCAACTATATATTTTTTCATATATATGAATAGTTAATTCAAAGTGTTGCAGAGTGCAAGATATGTTACCTGATCAAACAAGAAAACTTTATTTCTCTCTTCTTCCCAACTCCTAGTCATTTTTATAAGCAAATCTACCAAAGCTGGAAAAAGCAATCATTGAATGTAAGCATACGTGAGAGTGCTGCCAGTTGGCTCAAATTACATTGTTTTCATCTCATTATATATACCTGGCATTTTACTGACCATTATACGGGCACGTTCAGCTCGTCTCAAGTTTTTGTGAGCTCCTCTACTGACTGAGTATCGATTCTCATCCTGATAGCACACTTGTATTATGAAGCATATAACAGTCATTCTTTAATTCTATTTATGAAGATTGATTCAAATGAAAATTCTAACCCTGCTGTATTCATCTAGCCAGCGCTCCTCATCACGTGCTAACATCCACTTCTCAACTTTTTCCATTATAGCCTTCCTGCTAGAAGCCTCTTCTTTTGCTCTGGATATCTGTTCATCCATGCTCATGAGGAGATCGGAATGGTCAATCTCCCCTTTTATATATGCAAGTCAATTTCCAGGCTGGTTAATTTTATTGTAGATATACACATACATTTTTTCAAATGGAATACACACATTAGGCATTAGCTAGATTCACCTGAGTTTATGAGGCTAACTATATTGTTCATTTCTGTCCGTGAAGGAATCTCCACGTGTGATTTCTTGCATATCAACTCCAGTTCATCCTGCTTCTTTTGGAACAGCTCCTTCATCTTGCTTGCTTTTAGTTGATCCAGTCTTTTTACTTCAGCTTCAGTCTTGTAAAAAGTTGAGCCTTTTTAAATATCTGAGGTATTGTATTTCGTAAATATTAAAGTTAGATACCTACCTGCTGGACAATCTCTTGAGTAAGGCTTCCTGGATCTGATACTTCTGCCGATGAGACTGACAATAAATTGATTACATGGGAGAAAGATTGTCGATCACTATAAGGTGTATCCATGAGATTCCATAGATTTGACAGTGCTTTGCCTAAATGGTGAAGCTGCACAAGATATCAAGAATACAAAATTGTAAAACGGAAATCATAAAAGTCAAAGGAAAAGCACAATACTAGAAGCTTAAAGTCCTTGAGCAGAATGTCATTTTGTTTTTTGATGAAAAAATAGCTGCATCACTGCCATAAGAATTGGAGGTAACGGATGTTAAGTTCCTTTAGTAACTTAATAAGGGGGGACAGTGTGTTTCAACAAGCTAGCTTTTCAAATTATCTATATTTTATATAGACCCCCCAGCTCAAAAAACATCATTAATACTATTATTTTACCTTGTCCAGCCGATTTTGCTTTTCATCATAGAGGGACTCCACTGTGATATTGAGTTTATGCAAGATAGCATCACTTATATTTTTTGTTATTCCACACAAATCATTCAAGCTGGGGTGAACTTCCATAATGATTGCAGAGGAATCTTTTCCCAAGATTGTAGACAAGCTGTGAATTTTGTCGATGAATTTCTCCACTTGCTGGAGTCTCTCATTCTTCAAATGTAATCACAAGTAATATGAGAACATTAAATTTGAAAAATTCTACCCCCTTAATGGTGGGACGAAAAGCATAAATTGCATAGGTACCTTCTCATTGTAAAGCCTTTGCAACTCATTCTGATACTCCTCAAGTCTTTTTAGTGAAAGATCATTCTCGTTTACAGCAATCGTTGAGGGTGTGTCGTTTAAGACACCTGCGATTTCTGCAGAAATTTTTTGAATTTGTCCTTGCACAGCTCGGAATTGGTTCAACCTCTCTTCTTTCCTCAAGCGCATTTCTTGGAGTGCTGGAGTGATTGAATCTAGCTGCTCTTTTAGTGTACCCGCCCTTTTTTCTGGCTGTACAGTTACTGTCATCACTATAAAGTCTAAACTGATTCATTATTTCATGTTGAAGCATACCGATTTATCTTCAAGTCACATTTGACTTACGAATTAAGATACTCTTGCAAAGTTTTATTGTTTGTTAGAGCTAATATCAACCCAGTAACTAATCTGTTTTATGCTACCTTTCTCACAATTAACTCATCATATAGAAGATTTTGTTATACATTGAATAATGAGATGCGGTTGAAAGCATTAATGTTATTCAATAGAAGTACAGGTTTATTTTAGATATATGAAAGAAGACTTTATTGATTGTTATTTTTCCTTGTTTTGATTTATTTACTGCTATTTGGAGATGGCTAAGAGGAATGAGTACCCGTCCGGGAAGAGATCGTTCGCCGAGGGATAAAAGAAGGTGAGTAAACTCAGCCTCAGCCTCAGCCAATTTCTGATGCAGACAAGCTCTAGATGTATTTGCTCTGTCAACTTTTTTTCTGTAAACCTCAAGGCACTCTTGTTCCAAATCAAGCAGAACCTTCTCCCTATCGAACTTGTCTTCTCCAATTTCATCCCAAATTATCTGAATTCATTTACCATTAGCAAAAAAAATGAATGCAACAAAATTATCTGAAGACATATTTAACATACGAAATAAATGAGCTTACCTGCAGCTCCTGTAATAGGAACCCGCACGAAGTTTCTAGCAATGTGGAGCTTCTCATTCCAATTGGTGTCTGGACTGATCCCATTTGATGGTACTCTTCAGTGCAGATTGAATTTAGATAATGCTGAGGAGTGAACTTATGAATGATGAAGAGGCAAAACTCAGAGATGATGGGAAAGAAGTTTTGGTGTCAGTGGGGGTGGTAGAATTTACCATATTTTGCTTAAAAGACAAGGGTGACAGAGGTGGGTAATGTAAGCTTTGGGTTCAAGAATCGGTGCGTCATTTGATCGTTCATACTTTTTTTTCTTCTTTTATTATTTAAGTTTTCTAACATATAACTGTCTCATTCTTTAGAACCTAAAAAATTGATGGACTTCCTTATTGAGAAATATCAGATGTGATATCTGTTTTGCACCAGGCTTTGTCAAATATAGCTCTGTCTTTTTTATAAGGTCTACAGTTCTTTAAATTGTAGAACTTGATTCCTACGTTATCTTTCTAAAGCATATGATTCTGATTGTGATTGTGATTGGGATAGATAAGTATGAAATAATTATTGTTTCCAGAAGTGAGATCAATTTTAGTAGGGCATCATTTTCATGTGCAATGCAAGCTTTTTATTTTTTATTTTTTAAAGATGTGGTGCATTTAGGTGCGAAGAGAACAAAAAAAATTCATTTGGAGTTCCTCAAAAAACTTACTGAATTAAACGTTCTACCTTATTCCATCAAGAAAGTAAAGCCGAGCTGTATCTTGTCGAAGACGAAAGACAGCATAAAGATGAAAATACGCAATGAGAATATTGCATTCATGAATTTACAAAAACACCCAGAGAATCGGCATCATCACTGGGAGTTTTTCTAATCGAGAGTGAAACATAAACGTTGTACGATATATATTCTGAAAGGTCAAACATTGAACCCCACGTGCTATATGAATTTATTTTTAAAAAAGGCAATATCTATTGAAGTTTTACATTATTAACTCAATGCTTTTTTTATAAAATCCACCGAAAAAATTATGAATTTCCAGGCCGAGACACAACGAAGTTTTATGTAGTTTCATCTGTATTACATTATGTACTCTATGTTTTTTTATAGAATTGATTTTAAAAAATGAAGTTTAAAAATTTAATTTATGTTCATTGTTCAGTGATAAAATTCTAAAAGTATGAAAATAATAGAGGCTTAAAGGTACATTTGGTCCCTCTAAATATACAAAAAATCCTGTTTTGTCCCTGCAATTTCAAAATTTTTAAAAAAGTCATTGCAATTACCGAACGCGTTTAATTTCGTCATTGCTGTTAACTTTTGACTAACAACGTTAGTTCCTTGTGACGTGTCTGTCATGTTGGATGCCACCTAATTCCTTTTCTCTTCCTTCGTTCATTTTTCCTTTCCTTTTCATTTTCTCTTTCCTCCGTTCTTCTTCCCCCGCATTTTCTCTCTTCCCTTTCACTTTCCTCGTTTCACTCCTTTCCTTTTTATCTTCCAAAAACCCTGGATAATTTCTTCTCTCTTTCCCTCTATTCCAAAAACCATGTTCACTCTCATCAACATAAATTCAAACAACCTCTATTCTTTTTCTCTTCAATTCCGCACTCTCAGCAAAGAATTTAAGTATCAAAATCGTTTCTTCTTGCTTTGGTTTTTCTTCGAAGAACGAGGAGAAATTTTTGGGGTGAAATTCGTGGATTTGTGTCATAACCGGTGTTTATTATATTTCGTTCATCTCCATTTTAGTTCAGGAAGAAATTAATGTTCAGAACCCAAGAAGTATTTTCGTTTTTATCGTTTTCATTTTTGACTCGTTTTTGTTGCAGATCTGTTTTTTCTCAGATCTGATTTCAGTTTTGTTTTATGAACAGAGTTATGAACAAGGTTAGGTTAATTAGGGTCATTTTGGATTTCTTGCTTGTTATGAATAGAGTGTTTCGATAGATTTAGGATCTTTTAAACAATTGGATTATAAAAGGGTTATGTTAAATCTGATGAAGATGCTATAATTGATTTAGGGTCTTTGCCTTGTTTTTTTGTTTATAAATCTGATGAAGATGGTGTTTCCTTTGGGAATTTGGCTTGACCTCATGGAAGGTAAAAGAAGAGAGTTACAAAAGAATCAAAAGATGGTTTTGTTGTGTTGTGGGCGTGGATATGAATGGAGGTGAAGAGAGAAGAACGAAGAAGCTTGTTTAAGAGAAAGAGGAATGAAGAAGATGATGATATCAACACTATTTATCCAACTTGGCATCCAACATGGCAGACACGTCACAAGAAACTAACGCTGTTAGTCAAAAGTTAATAGCAGGGACGAAATTAAACGCGTTTGGTAATTGCAAGGACTTTTTGAAATTTTTTGAAATTGCAGGGACGAAACGGGATTTTTTTGTATATTTGCAGGGACCAAATGTACCTTTAAGCCAATAATAGATTATGTTTAGATGATAAAAAGTAGAATCGCTTCTGATATGTAAATATAAAGAATTTTGCAAGTCTTACAATTAGAATTAATTTCTTTCACACAAAAGCTAGGTGGGTGTTTTATTAGCAGTTGAAAAATTTGATTTTAACTCGATTCATTTTGAGCCCGTTTGTTACGGCTTATTTTTTTAAAAATCACGTTTTTAAAAAAAATAATCATGACGACATGCTGTCTATTTGTTATAGATTTTCTAGAAAATGAAAAGCTAAAAATAATCTAAAAACTGCTTCATATGAGAAGTTGTTTTGAATAGCTTCTCATAAAAATCAGTTTTTTAAGAATGATTTTTTTAAAATTAGTGATTTTCAGTATGTTACACAAACACAAAACAACTTCTCATTTTCTTATAAATCTCTAAATTATTTAACAACAAAATTACTTATTTTTTAATCCGTAACAAACGGGCCCTTTATAAAATTGATTTTAGTTAAAATTAAATTGGATTAAAGTGATATATATATATATATTTAGATAGATTCACATACAAGTGAGTTGCACAATAAATGTGAGAGTAAGAATCACGTTTGAAGGCAAAAGCTCCAACTCCTAGCTTCAACGTAGAAGAGCCTCTTTGGTTCTATCTTCGGGAACATGAAACTCACGTCTACAGACTCAAACGCAGTTTGCTTGAGATTAATCACTTTTGGCTCTAACAAGAGTGAATCTAAACATGAGATAAACTTGTGATTGGTTCCAAGTGGGCTAAAATTGATTTTATAAAATTGATTATGATTAAAAGTGAGTTGAACGCAAAACGATTTGTGTTCAGATGCACAAACATGAGATAAACATGGGCTTGGTTCCAAGAGGGCTAAAATTGATTTTATAAAATTGTGATTAAAAGTAAAACAATTTGTGTTTAGAAGCAATCTAGAAAGTGATTTTCATAAATTCATATAATTTGAACCAAAATTGTTGTTGAGTGTCTAATTAATAAAATGAGTTTTCACATTTGTGCATAAATAACAATTTGTTTTTTTTTTAACATTTTAGATAGTTATTTATTTTTTATGTTTATCTACTGAACTTCAAGATTAAAAGTATCAGTTACCATTATGAAAAGTGAGTGGCGAGTACAAAAAAAAATGATTTGCAACGACCTCATTCTTTTAACAAGAAAAAGGTTGCATAATGCACGTATTGCGAATCTTAAGTTGATTTATAAATTAAAAACTGGATTATGAACTCGTGTGAGAATCAATTCAATTAGAAGATCCACATCAACATCTAAGTTAAAGCTATGGATTCAATAAGCAGGAAAAGGGGATTTGTACACAAACAAACTAGGCTTTGGAAAAGAGCGTTTTGACTTTTGGTCAAATATCTCAGCTTGTCAACAAAGAAGACTATATGAAGGCATGTCTTCAATCCGTAGAACATCATCCATCATCATTTCTTTCTCTAGCTGAACTCGTGTGGATTTCAAGACATCCTGTGATATACCAAAAAAATGGATGATCTTCAATAAAGCACAAAAAGATTGCACATGTGCATAGCAACTTTCAAATGTTTATTTAAAGGGATTCAATTCAAGTATCATATTTAACAATTTACATGACATTTTATTAGTATACTATAGTTAACAAGTAGACGATGGATTCTTACATTAAATTCCATATATGTAGCGTTTCTGTCCAGCCACTGTTTGTCCATAACCACAAATGCCACGCAGTAAAGCAAGTCAAATGCCCACTCATTTTCTGCACATGTAAGAAATCACCTATAAACACTTTGGAACATGCCACAAAAGATACAAACATAAAACATTATGTGTGTAAATTGAAAACAGACATTAACTTAGAACATTGGACAAATTGGGATCAACACAACTTCCGATTCTAACCTGAAAGCATTTGTAGAAAAACTGTCCTTAAGAAAGTCCTGGGTTTAGCTGCAAATGAAGAAACTGTCCTTCATTAGCAATATGAAATATCCCCTTTAAGATAGATAAGCATGTTGTGTAATTTGAATTTCCTAGGAGACGTGGGACACACTCATATATTTAAATAAACAGGAGAATGTTAACAAAAAATAAGTATAAGTATCTTTGGTACAAAATGCATTGAGACAAAAAGGCATAGGACTTACTGGCATCAAGGTCCAGCATTTGCATGATCATGAATGTGATATTTACGCCAGCAGCGGCGAAGGGATACTCCCATACAGCTCCCTTTCTTCCTTGTTTCTTCAAAAGATTTTGGAAAGAAGTCTACAAGACAAATACAGAACTTCAAGACAAAAGCAAATGAAGTATTTGCAAAGTAAAGATTAGAAGTGCTGAGCTAAGTTGAACCAATTTCTTTGGTCTATAGAATGTCACATTATATTAAGAAAATTGTGGCTAGTTTAGAATCTTACGGAAAATGTCTTAGCAAAGAATAGAAGGTTCTCCAAGGATATAAAACCAGCTCCTCTGTTACAAAATAGTAGAGTAAGTGAACTATATGTCAACCAATGTACTATATGTCAACCAATGTTTTAAGAATCTAACTACAGTTGAAACTAGCCAAACACCCGGGTAATTTTGTTCTATTCTATTGCTTTAAACGGCTCGAACTGCCAAATAACAGATCTGTCGATATGATAAATTCTTAGTTCAAGCGGTTGAATCGGCCAAAATATAACAATGAGATTATGAGCTAAATATAACCTGAAATCGGTAGATGGATCTCTTCCCTGCCATCCCATTTCTTTCCATTGATCAGAAACCAAGCCTCGAAGCTCCTGACCGGGGAACGAAGCAGACCAAAGAGCTCTCAAAGCATCCTATCCTTCAAAGAATTTCTTGATGAGTTGCTTTAAAATGAAGGCTAAAAAGCTATCTGAATGAATGTTAAAATTTTCAATACAGCTAAATTTTAGTTTGAACTCTCCATTTTCCATGTCAATGTGCTGCTATAAATTTAGCTGAGAACATGATAAGATTACAGCAGATCACTCAACAGAATATGCTTTCTCTGATGCCATAAATTAAAGAATATATATACCTGGTGATCAAGCAAGGAAGCATCAAAGTAAACTTTCATTCTGCGCTTTAGTCTTCTAAATCTTTCCTCCTGCAAGATATTTACAAAGCTGCTGCTTAAAAAAACTGTTCCCCATTGCTATAGTCCTAAATATATGCATGACAAAAATGAAAAAAACACACACAAGTATTCAACCAGCTATCATAGAAAGCATTGGACAGTTTTAAAACAAAATTTCAGATGCATTTTCAACATTCTAACTAGAAAGTAAAAGAGTTGAAAAATGACTGACCTGTAAAGGAGTCAAACTAATACAGATCCGTTGACAATTTCCCTTGGGCTTGAAGCAAACACAGGTGAGTCCTTTATCAATCCAAGCGGGTGTTGTGCCGCATGTTGCATGATCTGCATATAACCAATCATGAGAGTTCCTCATTTCATTCAACCCCCTTTTTCTTTTCAACAAAGCAACTCACTCACTCGGTTGAAGGAAGAAATTAAAAAGATCTTTGTTTTTCTGTTTTTATTATTATTTTATTTACTAGTTGAGTGCATTAATCGTTAGGAACAGTGTTGTGGCAGATATGTTGTGTTTTGGGTGCAACAGATTTTAGCAGGTAAACCAAACAGTATAGTCTCGTAGGGGACATAATCAAAGGGAGTTGCGTATGATGGAGAAGAAAGAGGATGAGGAAGTGTGGTAATTTAAACAGTGTCTGTTGTCGTGTTTTGACCCGACAAACAAAAAAAGCAAAATGACATAAACAAGCCATGAGCTGTGCAGTGTGATGTTTGGGATATAGGACCACATACAACCCACGTGGGCGGATACATAGTAAATATTACTACGATTCAGAAAATGGAGTAGTTTATTATTATTTTTACTACAGTTTGCTACACAGGGAGGGAGGGAGTGATCTAGGGTGTTTGGTATAGAGAAATGAGGGAGAGAGAAAATGGAAGAGAGAATAGAAAGAGAGAGACCGACTTTCTTTTATTTGATTCATGAGTAGCGATGGCAATGCGTACTCTATGATCAGCGTACTATTGTGCCTCTACCCGAGCCCGCACATGTATGGGCAGGGCTTTATAGTGCCCGTCCCCGTATTCATGAGCACGCTCATTACCCGCACTTTAACAGCAATTTAAAAAACCATTATTTTTCAGTATCTACTAATTAAATATTACAAATAATAGTATTTAGTGGATTAAAAACATCCAAAATATTAGTAGTTTGAATTTATATTTTAAATTTGATTTACTTATAATCGTAAAAATAGTAATTATATATATATGCGGGTGCGGGCTCGAAGCGGGCTGGGCATCACAGTGCCCATACCCGAGCCTGCCTCTAACGGGCATATGCGGGTGCGGACCCATTGCAGGTAATTTTTGCGAGTACCCAACGAGCATGGGCTCAATTGCTATCCCTATTTATGAGAGAAATGGGATAAAAAGAAAGGGGGATTAGTTTAGTACATTCTGATTTCCCTCGAAGAGTTGGAAGAAAGAAAGAGGAAATAGATCCTAAGTTATCACATTTACAATTTTAGCCTTAATTTGTTTACCCTAATTTTTATTTAATTAAATAACTAAAATAAATTAAATTAAATGACTAAATTAAATATTTCACAAATTAAATTAAATATTTAGCTAATTTAGTTATTAAAATAAATACTCAGTTAATTAAATTTAAAAAAATGATTAGCTAATTAAATTATTGAATAAAGTATACTTTTTAATTTTGAGGGTGTTTTTGTGCTTTCAAAAATATACCATTTCTCTTCTCTCCAAGGAAACCAAAAAAGATCTCTATCTCTCTCGCCTATTTCTCTTCGTTTTCACTTAAACCAAATAATACTCTATTTCTCACCTTTTCTCTCTTTCCCTTTCACCTCTTTTCACACTTCCCAACTTTGCTTCTAAACCAAAAAATTAATGGCTGATTTCTAATTTTAAATTGACCCAATTCTTATAAAAAAGATTGAAAAATGTTGTGAAATATTGAAGTATATGCACACTTAACCTCCTTTGCGTCTGAGCACTCCACTGGCCATCACTTTGTTGCACCGTCTCAGCATCTCCCTGAGGTTTCGCGACTGCGTTACCATTATAGGTATACAGAGAGCTTGAAATCTTTGAATGCGAAATACGCGATTATGTTTTTTTCTCTATTGTGTAATGAAAATGAAAATGAAACTTCAAAATAGTACAAAACTTATTAACCAAGTAAATTTGATATATTTTTTGTGTTCGATAATTGTATTATAATAAAAGTCAGTTTAAAATTGGCTTAAGGAGAGAAGTGTTACGCTTTTGGTCAAACTCAACCTATAAAATAGGCTTAAGATGCAAAGTGTTACGCTTTATAAACTCTTTCTTTTGGTTGCACTCGTAATGGTGGGTGGTTAGATTTCGTTTTGGTGTAGGGGTTCCTATGGGTTCGGTAACTCCCCATCCCCACCACTCCCATGTTCTTGTTTGTTCCCCAACACTTCACTCACTCGCTCACTCACCGTAACAACTACTAACAACTCCAAACCGACACGGACAACTCAATGGCATAATCTACCTGAGACATGGAGTCGATTAGGTGCTCCAAGACTCCAAGATTTGATTCTCGCAGTAGATAAACTCAATGTTGGCCAGTACAAACACATCCACAGAGATTTTAAGACACTTGATAAATAGCCGATAATCTGAACAAAAACAACTACTAAGAACTCCATTAATAAATAACCCTATAATCCTATGGAGTTTGGTTTGAGTATACTTTCAGTCACATAAGCGTCTTCCGCCGTAAGTGGACCCTCACGACTTGGCTTGATGGTTGACGTAACGAAACAAACAACGCCGAATTCGGCACCGAAATTGATTACTATCTGTCTACCTATCTATTTTTATTCCTTTTCCTTTTCTAGTTTTGTGACATTGGAAGGATCATCAATCATGGATCTTTCAAATTTGAAAACATTATCTTAATTTTTTTGAATAAATAAATGGCTCAAGTTTTATATTGTGTATAATAATAGGAGAAAGGATAAACTGAAATTGGATGAATGAAACATCAAAAATAGATCAAAGTCATTGTAACTATAGTAACAGTTATATATATATATATATATATATATATATATATATATATATATATATATATATATATATATATATATTATTAAGAAAAAAGATTGCACCAACACAATGAAATCACTGAAGCGAAAGAGATAACATATATTAATACGTTTAAACTAAGAAACAGTTTAGATTACATTACCTGAAGTGTGAGCGATGGAGGAATTAGAAGAGGAAGAAGCGCGAAACGCGACGAAGCTACCGTCGATCCTAATGCGTCTCATCTTAAATATAATCAAGTGATGAATATATCCTAATCTCCTTTCGTTTCTGGGATCTGATGAATCCAATTGTCTATTAAGTACACTCACTCCCTTACTAGTTAGTAGTTACTTCTTCTTAAATATATATCCAAAGAAGTTAGAAGAAAAGTGTTTAATTTGGTTTCGAAACATCGTGTAATCGTGTATGTTTGTCTAACTTGCCCCCAATCCATTTAGGATCCAAATTCATCATCTATTTATCAATTGGCGGTTTTTCTTCATCGCATTCTCATGATTGAAACGTACATAGCTGTTTTTTTTTACTCACATAAATGCCTATTTCGATTTGGAAATTAAATATCGTGTTTACAAGAAATATTATTTAATTTTTTAGATTCTTAATTGTCTAGTATTAGATAACGCGTTAGTTTTTGTCAAAAAAGTTGCTGGCAAATCACAATCAATTTCCTTTTAGGCCGTGCTTAAATTAGAAAGTTTTTATTTTAAAATTAATAATGCATTTAATATTGTGATTTTTATATTGCATTTTTTTACAAGTTATATTGCAGTTAGTCCCTATATAAATTGGCTCATTGGTATCAACCTCCCCGGGAGTGGGATCATTTACTTCTCTTGGATGTGCTAGGATCCTGAGTGGCTTTTTTCTTTTTTCTTTTTTGGTTCTTTTTGTTTTGTTACATTGTAACACTACCAAAAAAAGTCCCTATATAAATTAACTACCCACCCGTGCGATGTACGGGGACGCCTAAATCTGTTTTGTGTAAAATATAGTCTTTTTTTAGCTTGGACTATTGTTGGCTATATAGGACTGTCCCGACACTTTTAACGAAAGATTAATATACCATCGTGCTTTGGAGCAAATTTCGCCCTGGTCAACACTGAGCTTGTTCACTGTGGAAATCGAACTCGAGAGCTTCGAGTTGATCCCTGTGTCCAATGGTAGCCTATGCCATTGGGCCAATGTTGTTAGCTTGCAAAATATAAAATCTAATAACGGTGAATTAAAATTATATTATAACTAAAAATTAAAAAAGAAGATTATAGATTTAAAAAGGAACATTAACAAAGACATCTAATTTGAACATCTTCCAAATGCGGCTATATAAAGTGAAAAGAAGACAACACAATTATCAAGTGAAACACGTGAGTATCATGCAGAATTAGATGAAAACCACCAATAAAATAGATGCAGCTATATAAAGTTGAAAGAAGATTATGGGGTGTTCAATTGTAAATGTGGATGAAGTTCCTGCGGGAGTAAATGTTGCACATTCCTGCGATAGTAAATACTACAACGCGGTTTTCGAATATAAAGGAAATTTTAAAAAATAAACACCAATTTAAGTATCATCTAATACTCGTTGGTGTGAAATTATCAAAATAAAGAAGAAAACGCAAATAGAAAGTGAAATACGTGAGTATCATGCAAGCTTGGATGAAAACCACCAATAAAATAAAAGAAGCTATACAAAGTGAAAGAATATTATGGGGAGTTCTATTTTAAATATGGATGAAGTTCTCGTGAAAAAAATTAAATTATAACAATAAATTAGATAAGACGATTATAAAATTAAAAAGGCTAAAGTGCTCCCGGGGTCCCTTATCTTTATTTAAAGTAACGAATTAGTCCTTTATGTTTTTTTTGTCCCAAATAAGTCATTTATCTTTCAAATTTTTGACACATAAATCCTTTTCCGTCAACCTCCATCCAACTTTGTTAACCGTGCTTATGTGACGTGCTGACTCATTATTTGATTTGGTGGCATGTCATTTTTATTTTTGTTTAGCTTTTATTTTTATTAAATTAAATTATATGCCACCTAAGCAAAAATAAAAATGACATGCCACCTAATCAAATAATGAGTCAGCACGCCACATAAGCACTGTTAACAAAGTTGGATGGAGGTTGATGGAAAAGGATTTATGTGTCAAAAATTTGAAAGATAAAGGACTTATTTGGGACAAAAATAACATAAAGGACTAATTCGTTACTTTAAATAAAGATAAGGGACCCCGGGAGCACTTTAGCCAATTAAAAATGAACATTAGCAAAGACGTTGAAATTGAACATTCGTGAATAATTAGAAGAAAAGTCTAAAAATTTTTATAACACTATCTACATTCATCAAATTTAAATATAAAAAGTTAACTCATAATTAAAGAGAAAAAAAAACAACACAATTAGAAAGTGAAACACGTATGTATATCATGCAGAGTTTGATTTAAAACTAAACATCAATTTAAGTATGCTTCTAGTACCAATTAGTGTGAAATTATCAAAACAAAGAAGAAAACACAAATAGATAGTGAACACGTGGGTATCATGCATGGTTGGATGGAAACCACCAATAAAATAGAAGCTCGTATACAAAGTTGAAAAAATATGATAAGGAGTTCTACTGTAAAAATGTAGCTGAAGTTCCTGTAAGATTAAATTATAAATATAAATTTGATAAGAAAATTATAAAATTAAAAAGGAAAATTAACAAAGACATTGAAATTGAACATCTATAGATAATAAGAAAAAAAAAAGAATAGAAACTTTAATAACGTTTCCTATAATCAAACTTCGCGTATCTGAACATTTAGAATTTTTTCTAGACCCTAAAGTACACCAAAATACACTACTTAACATCACACTTTACGTATTTTGTAAAAAAATAAATTTTTTTCACCATCAAGCACACCAAAGCACACTGTTTAGCATTTCACTTTATGTATTTTGTCATGAAATTAATTTTTTCACCGAATTGATTATTGAAGAATAAACTTTGCATATTAAAAAAGCTAAAAATTTTAAAGACCATAAAGTTCTCCTTAGAATATAAAAGAGAAAAAATGCAAAACTTTAAAATATAAAAGAAAAAAATTGAAGAAAAAATGAAAGAAAAAAAACATGCTGAAGTTCGCGCGCATAAACTAAATACCAATTTAAGTATGCTTCTAGTACCCATTAGGGCGAAATTATCAAAACAGAGAAGAAAACACAAATACATAGGGAAACACGTGAGTATCATGCATTGTTGGATGAAAACCACCAATAAAATAGAAACACCTATACAAAGTTCAAAGAAAATGTTGGGGAGTTCTACTGTAAATGAGACTGAAGTCCCCATGAAAAAAGTTAAATTATAAATATAAATTAAATAACAATATTATAAAATTAAAAAAACGTTAACACAGACATTGGAATTGAACATCCACAGATAATAAGAAGAAAAAGTCTAAAATTTTTAATAATGTTATCTATATTAATCAGTAATATAAAAACTTAACCCGTAATTAAAGATAAAAGATAATAACATAATTAGAAAGTGAATCACGTATGTAGGTATCATGCCGAGTTTGATTTTAAACTAAACACCAATTTAAGTAAGCTTGTAATACTCGTTGGTGCAAAAATATCAAAATAAAGAAGAATACCTCAATTTGCACATGTAAAAAAAAATTGGATCTTAAAATACCCCAAAACACAATGCATCACACTTTATGTTTTGTCAAAAAAAACATCACACTTTATGTATTTTGTCACAACTTTTTTTCATCAAACAGGTTATTCAGTAACGAATCTCGCGTATTTGAACATATAAATTTTGTTGGGTCGCTAGAGTACCCCAAAATATACTGTCAGCATCGCACTCTACGTATTTTGTCACAAACTTATTATTATTTTTTTCCAAACCGGTTATTTACGAAGAAACTTCTGGTATTTGAAGAGCGAAAAAAAAATTATTCCTAAAATACCCAAAACATACCACTTAACATTTCACTTTACGCATTCTGTTACAAAATAATTTTATTTTCACCATCAAGTACAACAAAACACACTGTTTAGCATCTCACTTTACGTATTTTGGCAACAAATTAACTTTTTTTCACCGAATCAATTATTCAACAACAAAATTTGCATATTTAAACATCTAAAATTTTTTGAGACCGTAAAGTACCCCTTAAAATATATAAAAAAAAGAAAAGAAATGCAAAACATTAAAATATAAAAAAAGAAAAAAACTGAAGTAAAAACCAAAGGGTGCTTCTAGGGTGAGGTAGCGAATTAAATCTCTCACGGATTAACCACTAAAATCGACCGTAGGATATTGTGTAAAATTTAAAAATTTAAAATTTTTCGAGATTGTAAAGTACCTCTTAAAATATAAAAAAAAAAAGCAAAACATTAAAATATAAAAAAAAGAAAAAAAAACTGAAGTAAAAAGTAAAAACCATAGGGTGCTTCTAGGGTGAGAAGCAAATTAAATCTCTCACCAATTAACCATTCAAATTGGCCGTATGATATTGTGTAAAATGCTATGAGTGGTTAAGATTGAATCAACCTGTATTAAATCTCAATCGTTGATGAACTTTTAAACTACATCCTACAATCATATTTAATGGTTTACCGTGAGGAATTTGATTTGTTCTTTCACCCTAAAAGCACCCAAAAACAAAAAAGTAAAAAAAAAACTGAAACAAAAAAAGGAAGAAGAAAAAAAAAAGTGAAGTAATATTAAAGAAAAAAATAATACAAAAAAAAAGTCAACAAAAAAACAAAAACAAAAAAAAAGGAAAAAAACGGGGAAGATTGGCGGCGCGTTTTGACAAGCCGCATAGGATTTTTTTTTTTTTTTACAAAATCATTCGCAAGCCTCTTCAGTTCAGGTCTCCATATAATAGCCGCATAGGATATAGAGATAACGTAAATTAAGTGATTTTCATCTTTATTTTTAGAGTCCGTTTGTTACGGCTTATTTTTAAAAAAAATCATTTTTTTTAAAAATAATCACTTATGACGACATCATGTCCGTTTGTTACCGATTTTTTAAAAAATGAAAAGTTGAAAATAATCTAAAAACTGCTTCATATGAGAAGCTGTTTTGAGTAGCTTATCATGAAAATCAGTTTTTTAAGAATGGTTTTTTTTAAAGTAAGTGATTTTTAGTATGTTACACAAACACAAAACAACTTCTCATTTTCTTAAAAATCTCTAAAAACTAATCTCTAAATTATTTAACAACAAAATCACTTATTTTCTAATCCGTAACAAACGGGCCCTTAGTTAAAGCAAAAAATTGCTAAGTCATTAGTCGAGGAAGACCTCGGCCGAGCTAAGTACTCAACTGAGTCTTGAGTCTAGATGAGCTGATACATCCAAAATTCTCATAAAGCACCCGCCAAAGGGCTAGGGATTATACTTCTCATACATCTCCTAGATTCTCACATTTTTTTGGGTAAGCAACCACAAAGGAGTTATTGGTAGCCTCAGCAAAATGCGATAATAGGATAAGCCTTCTAGGACGAAGAAATGATATATTTTTCCATGGGCTAAGATGGTGAAGGTTGATTTGTCAAGAATCAGCAATTCTGATGAGATTCTGAGGCCTATTAAGAATTGGAAAATCCTTGTTGAAGAAGGTGGAGAAGAATACACTGAAGAAGAATTCTTTGAAGAACATCAATGTAATGCTTAGGCTTAATACTTATGTTAAGACAGCTAAGAGACGATTTTTTTTACTGAAGTTGAATGTGTCAGCCGAGGAACGTCTCAACTGAGGGACCAATAGCTCAGGACTCAATTGCTAAGGATTTTGTAGCCGAGGGTACTATTGTTGATGCAAGGGAGTTACTCTGGGAGCAAGAAAACAGAGTACGTGGAAATTGCGTTGAAGATTGCAAGTCAAGACGTGAAGGAGTTGAAGATGTGTATAGACGCATAAAGTGTAGGAGATGACCGTTATTATCCACTTTTTGTGCTAGTGGGTCCCATGGAGCAGTTTTCCTAGATTTTAGCGCGTGTGAGGCTTAGTGTGCATTGATTTTTGCCGATCCAACCGTTTTTATAATCGTGGTTAGTTGTAGGCTAGTGATCATTGTCAATCGAGACCATTGTATATAAATACTCAGCTTATAAATATTTAGACACCCGACAATCCATCAAAGTATCATTTTTCAAGCATTTGTTTACTCTTCCATTATGTTATGCATAGCCATAGATTATCCTAGACTAGCTTAATCATCTGTCACACCTAATCCTAACGCTTTTTGGAGTAGTTAGGGAACTCGTAACTGAGGAACAAAGTTCCTTCCTCAGTGTAATCTTTTGAAGAAAGGAATCACAAGGCCTAAGCTTTAGCCGATCCTCGACTAATTAAAATTTTGTCAATAGTTGTCAATAAATGAATTATGGTGATTTTCCATCATAGTCACTAAAAATGTGATGTTTTTTTTCCGATAAGCATTAAAATGTGATGTGACACGTGCTAGTGTTATATTTCTGTTCTGTACCTAGCAGTATTTTGGTAGGCTGCTGTTGGTAGGTCTCTTGCTGCCCTGGCAGGAGGTCAGTGAGCTCCCGGGGGTACCTGCAAACCCACTCCGACGCTCAAGTCAGTATGAGAATAAGCTAGTGAATTTGCAAGGGAAGAGTCTGTACCGTTGTCATACCCTAATTTTGTCCGACTAATTCAAATTCCCTTGAAAAAATAAAAAAATTATTTTTTTGTGCATTCGGAGATTTTAACCGTTGACACGTGTCATTTGGTGCTCGTTAGCGGTTTTGCGTCCTTTCTCTTATTATTAGTAGAACTTATTTACGTTTTATTGCATGAAAAAGAATTACAAAAAATTGTTATTAGCATTGCTTTAAATCATATCATAAAATTAAAATACAAAAGATAATTGAAATGGAAATCAGATTTACTTCAATTAAAACTAAATGAAAATAAAAGAGAGCATCTTCTAATTTGTGCTGAGGGTTTTTTTTTTTTGACTCAAAAAAAAAAAAAACCTCAGCAAAATAAACCTCAGCAACATGCTTTACCGCCGGCAAAATAAACCTTTTGAGCTGAGGGTTGATAGCTCTTTTATCTTAATTGCCTTTTGTTTCACCAAAATAAACCTCAGCAACATGCTTTACCGCCGGCAAACACTCCTCACGCCTCACGCCTCTACTGTCCCTTCCTGCACACACTAATGACCAGCCTACAATCCCAACTTGCAATTCTACTCTCTCTCCCTCGTGAGTTTCCCTTCCATTTAGAGCTCAACTCCAACACCTCCTTTAACCTGCTCAAGATTTTGTACACAAAAGGAGGAGAAGCATCAGACTTAACAGTCAACATAACTAAAGCGTGAAAGCAGCAGGAGCTTGGAAGAGGGATATTTGTGCTCAGAGCACTTTATACACCAAAGAAGGAAACACATCGAGAGATGAAAATCAGAAAAACAGCAGACAAAATGGACCACACAATACAAAACTTCCTATAAATTAACATTCAAAAACAGAAGCAAAAGGGGGGGGGGGGGGAACAATAGGGGAAAATCAGCAAAAACAATAACAACAACAAACACAGGAACCAAAACAGTAACAAACACAGCCATTCACACATAACAAAAAACTTTCACTGAAAACAAACTGGTTTCTCTATTACGAAATTTCTGGAAGAAGGAGAATAAGGTTTAATCAGGAGCAGTAAGGGCAATATAAGAGTAACAGAAGCGGTAGAAAAGAAGGAGGGATCGTTTTTTCAGTAATCAGAATTACAACTTTTCAGGAACCCAGGTTGGCCAAACTCTAGCCTTGTATGCGTTTTTAGAATAGTTTAGAAATATTTAGTTTCTGTTTTTGTTTTTTTAATCACATAATGAACATAATAAAAACTAGGTAGGATTCAACTTCAATACTGAGAAAAAATAGAAGTAAAAAAAAACAACAAAAAACAAGTGGCTGAGTAGAACAAGATCACGTTTTTTTTAGGAGCAAAATAATAAACAAACTCTTTTTCTTGAAAATACCAGAAGGGCTGTTTTCAATCAAAGTATAGACAAGTAGCAGAAAGAAGATGTGAGAAGAGGAACAAGGAGGAGAGCTAAACAGTTAGAAAAAAAACTAAGCTAAAAAGAGATGAAAAAAAACCTGTAGATTCCGACCACTGCCAGCGGAGGCCGTCGCCGTCGCCGTCGGCTTTCCCCCTCACCGGCGCTCCGCCGCGTCCACCTCCCCTCCTCCTCGCGAACCTCCGCATCACCGCTGCCACCTTCGCGGAGCCATGTCCGGATTAAACGAAAAAAGGCCACGCCGTGAGCTCTCTCTCTCGTTTTCTTGCTTCCTTTCTCCGCGCCCCTCTCGCCTCCGTCCCATTGAAAGAAATTTTGCATTTGGTGAGAGGAGGATAGAACAAGATCAGGGGAAAGAGGTTGCGATTTGGTGGTGGAGAGAAAAAGAAAAACGCGAATGGATTCGGTTTGCCATGGTTAGGAGGCGTGAAGCGGCGAACAAGAGAGGGGAGTTGAGGTCACGACGGCGCGAGGGAGATGAGGGCGAGATCGAAGCTGAGGGGGGAGAGGGATCAAGCGGCGTAAGGAGAGAGAGAGAGGAGAATTTTAGGTTTTGCAAAATTGGGGGTGGGGGCGCCGTGGAAGGAGAAAGATCAGATTAGGGTTTCTTTTTAGGTTTCCCTTCTATAGTAAGCGCAGGGGCACTTTCGTCATTTCACGTTTTTTTTAATTTTTCAGATTCCTATTAACACCCCCCATTTTACTCAGTTCGCCCCCCTTTTTTTGAAGCCCACGATTTCTTTTTTTGAAGCGCAGCCCAGCTTACAAAAACAAGCTGGGCTCATTGTTCGCACCCCCCATTTTAATAATACAGCCCTCCTTTTATTTGCACCCCCATTTTACTATTTCACCCCCTGTCTCTCTTTTTAAATTTTATTTCTTTTCCCCTAAATAAACTTTTTTTTTACAAACCTTTTTCCCAAATAACAGATTTTCTTTCCCCTAAATAAGAATCAATCCAATTGCGAAAACTCTTCAAAATCAAAAATTTCGTTAGTAGTCTTGCGAAGCCTTTGCTTGCATGATTATTAACAATGGGATACTGATGGTAGTCACTTGGAGCCCTTGCTCAATTGATCATCATGAACGCTTTCATTTTCAGAAGATATTTCCCTAAGCACCAAAAGTCATAGCAAGTGCTAGTGATGGCCACCCATAACCTTTGTTAGTTTGGGCATCGTGAAGGCTTTCATTTTTCGAAAGGAGATTTTTACATGCACTTAAGTGGGTTTTAGTAATGATCACCCATAACCTTTGTTAGTTTGATCATTATGAACTCCCTTCACTTTTCAAAGCCAAAGCAAAAAGACTTTTCTTTTCAAGGCTAGTTAGAACTACGTCGCTTTGATCCCCATTTGGGATACGTAGGAGCGAGTCACATTCTCGTCAAGCGCAACCATAAAAAGTTTAGCATTTGCATAACGAAAAGAAAAGAGTTATTTTCGTAACAAAAAAAAGAATCACTTTCGCAAACCAAGATCATTTTCGGAACAAAAGCCTTTTCCTTTCTAAAATCATTTTCAACCCATTGTCGCTAGTGGTTAATCAGAACCTGTGTTCGTCTAGCCATTGGTGGCGATGTCTTTTTCCCCAAAGAACAATAAGTGATGATCACTCATAACCTTTGTTAGTTTGATCATTCGTGCCAATCAATCTCTTACGAAAACCACTTTCAAAAAGGCAAATAAAAAAACGGGTTGCTACTAATAGTCAATCAGAACCTTTGTTCGTCTGACTGGTGGTGGTGACTCTCATTTTCAAGAGTACTTAGCAGTGATTACCCATAACCTTGGTTAGTTTAATCATTCTCTAAATGCCCGTCCTATTTCGAAAACTCACTAAAAAGATAAAAGACAAAAACATTTTTTTCAGGACAAAGAAGAACTACGTAGCTTTGAGTTCTCCATCGCACCGGGAGATACGTAGGAGCGGGCCATGTCCCGTCAAGCGTTTTTTTCTAAAAACCCATTTTTCCCCGTTTTTTCCTAATAAATAAAGATTTTCATTAAGACTTTTTCAATAAGAAGTAGAGAGGCAAAATTAAGTATTTTCAAGTCAACACACTAAAACCACACATTTAATTAAAGGTTCTCTCTCAGTAGAGAGGACGTGTGGGGTGCTAACACCTTCCCCGCGCATAACCGACCCCCGAACCCTATTCTCTAGTTTCGCAAGACCAACCGCTTTCCAAAAAAGGTTTTCCTAATATTTTCCTTAATAAATATTGGTGGCGGCTTCATTGTCTTAGGAAAAGTTGTGAACGAGGAAGGTTCTCCCTCGGGGACTTTTCGGGCGCAACAGCTGGCGACTTCACTGGGGACTAAAAAATATTTTTTTTCAAAAGTGGGTCAAGCCTAATTAATTAAGTGTGTGGTTTGTGTGATTGATTTGAACATCTTGCTTTGCCTCTATTCTTCTTCTTTTTCATAAGCATGTTGCATCCATATGCATTCTTCTTCTATGTTTGCTTTTGTTTAAAATAATAGATAGTTACTTCTTTGCTTAAATGCTTAGTTCCCTCATGCATATTTCCCCTCTCTTGTCATGTCCCCTTCTTCTTTGCTCGCTTTCTTGAGGTAAGTAGTGCATTATTGTCGGCACCCTAGATTAGTTGTATTTGAATGGTATTGAACCCTAGGGTAGACGACATGTTATTGCTTTCTATTGTCTGGACTGTTCTGGATTTTCATTTGCAGGTGGGGTAGTTTTTTAAGGAAATGCCCTTCGCACACACACACTTGTACCTTGAGGCTATATGATTAGAGAAAGAGACCATAACCCAGGTCTATTAGGATACCATAGGATGAGTGGATTCAAGTAGTGGGAGCCCATCAGGACCTTTGTCCGTTTGGCTACTCACGAAAGTTTCAATCAGAGTTGTGCTCTTTTATGATGCTTCGTATCTAGCAGTTTGCTGCATTTACGGGGATTTTCATAAGAGGGACTGTGGCTCTGATGGCCTTTGTGAGGGTGTGAATAGAGCTACATGAGAAGATTATCCCTAAAGTGCCTTAGATCATATGTTCTACCCCCTTTTAGGTCACAAGGGCTTCCCAAATCGTGTGCTGCATTGTTGCATTTCGTCCAGTTAATTTTTCCCCTCAAAGATTTTCAAAAATAAAAAAAGATATGATTTTCCCTTAAGCACCTATATGAGGTGGCATATAGTGTGAAAGTCTTCTAAATCCCGCCTGTGAATACCCTCCTTATGCAGAAACCTCAAAAAAAAGAAGTATCTTGCATCCCGCATCATTGCATCATTATATCATTGCGTCATTCGCATTAAATAAAGTTCCAATTTTGAAAAAAACCATTCATCTTGCATTCCCTTTCATTACAAAAAACAATTATCATCTGCATAGCATAAGCATTTCATTTATAATCATGCAAAAAATCCTCGTCGAGTTCATCCAAGACGAAGCATTCATGCATAAGCATTATTTCAAAAAAAGAGACACAGTAGAACTACGCAAGCTTTGATTCCTCATTACAATGGGGATACGTAGGAGCGGGTCATACCCCGTCAAGCACATTTTTCTAAAACATTTTTTTCAATAAATCATTTGCATCTCCAAATAATTTTCAAAATCATGTTCCAAAACTAAAAACCAAAAAAAAATGAAAAGTTTCCAATGCATGCATCTTCTCTAAACAAAGAAAAAATAGAAAAGCTCTTCATGTAAAAGCTCAATGAGTAAAAGTGCGCCTTCGAATGACGAAGGGTAATATCTCAAATGTGTTTGTGCACTACAAATTTGAGATGTTACTCTACGATATCGGGGCACTTTGACCCTATCAAGTGGGGTTTGTTTTCAAATAAGAGAATAAGTTTGAGTTAACCAAATGTCGAAGCATTTCAGTATATTGTGTGAAGTATCGAGTCAGGATCCACTCAATGTTTCATGCAAGTTACTCAGAGCAACGACAATTGGTTGCCTCACATCGTCATTTGCATACATCCTTGCATTACCTAAAACAAAATTTTCAAAAAAGGCAAAAAGTAAAACTTTCAAAAAAATCATCATAGTCTTTTCTTTTACCGGGCTACATGAGGTAATGTTCCCAAAATTTCAGTCACCAAACTCGAAAAATGTTTTCATCTTATTTTTCATATGCATGTCAAGTCACATTATCGCCGTCATTTTCATATAAAGACATCATTTGCATGGCATAAAACAAAAACTTGATAAAATTCATACATGCATTTTTCTCAATCTCATTTAGGTTTGTCAGGAGTACATTCTCCGCACGTGGGCGTTTCCATTCACTAAGGCTGTTTCCCCTATTTTTATCGAAAGATCCAAAAATCGTGTCTTATTAGGAGCGCGTCTCATGCATTATTGTATTCCTTTTCACACATCATGAAAAAATGATACATTAACCTCTCATTTTACATGCATTTTCATTCAATAAAGATCATGTCTTTCCACGCATTTTTTTTTAAAAAAAAATCATTGTGAGTATCATGCATTTCATTGCACAAAAAATGAAACACAAGAAAGCATCTCATTCATAATCATGAACAAAAAGCATCATCAAATTTATTGAAAATGTAGCATTCATGCATCATTTCGTTAACCTCATCACTTTAGTTCAAATACATCATTCCTCCATACATGCATCTTTCAAAAAAGGAAGGGGCACTGGCATTTCATACTTTGCCTTGCCTCTAAAAAAAATCATCATTTAGAAAAAAGCATCATTCCTGCACCTTTCATCATTCAAAAGAAAAAGGGGGCATCGGCATTTCATATCTTGTCTTGCCTCTATAAAAATCATTTTGAGAAGAAGCATCATTCTTGCATCATTCATCATCCAAAGATGCACTGGCATTTCATATTTCGTCTTGCATAAAAAGAAAGCATCAAAAAGAAAAAACTTTTAGAATAATCACACTTTTCAAGTGAATATGCTTTCATACATTTCATTTTCATCATGTATACATCATAATGTTTTCATCCATGCATTGCATACAACAAAAATGTCGTGATGAGAGACGAGATGTTCTTGCAAAGTAATCTTTCCTTTTGGAAAAGTTTACCCTCACTCATTTGCAAACTCAAGGTGTTCCAAGGCACTCAGTTTTTTACATCAATAGCTCATTTGTATCTCCTTCAAAAAAGGGCATTACATCTCATCCATTCCATGATAAAAGACCGAAACAGTTCTTCAAAAAGTTTTTATATCATGTTTTAACCAATGTTAACTCTCTGTGAAGCGTTCTTCTAGTAAGCATGCATGCCAGGTGTAGTTTCTCTTGTTTGAGTCAGTCAATTTCCTTCATTTATCATCATTCCCCATCCAAGTCTAACCCCACCCCGTCCACCCATAAAGCGCATATTCTCTCCCATCAGTGCATACTTGACTTTTTGGTTCATTCTCACTAACATTTTAAGTCCTCCATGCTGAGGCAATTCCGTGATCACAAATTTTCCTTGTCAGTATCATATTCCTTTAGTGCAAGTCTTTCTAAAAAATATATAATAAATAAAAAAGATAAAATAAGCTCGCTAGGTTGAAAACCCGCAAAGGGTGGCCTAGGCAAAAAAGATCGCCCGGTGGATTGAAAACTCGCAAAGAGCGGTCCAGACAAAAATTAGGGCACAAAAAGGGGGAAAATAAAAGAGCAAACACATGAAGATAGATAAATTATTGTCCTAAAGTTAAGTCTTACAGAAATAAGCAATCAGGATTTGAAATGAAATTTGACCATCTCCCCATACCCTCAATGACCTAAAATCCCAGAAGGTCCATTTCCTACCCCTCTTAAGCCAAGGATTCAAAATCTCAAAAATACCCTTTGTTACCCATCTTAAGCCAAGAAAAGCCCAAGATATCCCCATCACTCTGGACGAGGGTTAATCCCACATCAAGGATGGTATATCATTCTCACCCAAGTCAAAAGGAAAGGAAATCCACAAAAGGAGGGGAATAACAAAGTTTCAAAAAAGAGAATCCCAAAACAAAGAAAGGAAGACAAAGGGAGTATAAATTAAGAGTCGATACATTTTGTCATGAAGCATAAAAGCTCCCCTTCAAAGAGGCCCTCGAATTCAATGGGTTCAAACATTTCCCCTTCCAAAAAAAAAAACCCTCAATTCATTGGGTTTAACCATCTCTTCTTTCATAAAGCCTTCAAACACCTCATTGGGTACAACCATCCCCAAACACCTCATCAAACCTAATAACCATTTCCTTCATAAATCATTGACCATCGGCCAACACCGAATAAGACCCATCCTCCCCATCAACCCCAAACACTTCATTAAGCTCAATCATCCCCCTCTCCACATCACAACCCTAAAAAGTCCATTCCGATCAATGACTAATTGCCTTCGTTTTCTCAAGTTTTAATTTTAGGACAAATAAGTTTATCTATTTGCGACGTGTTTGCTCAAAAAGAAAAAACAAACAAGCCGAAAAAAGAAAGCCGCCCAAAAAAAAAAAGAAAGTTGGTAAAGAAGGAGAAGGACTTGCACTCTAAGATGCATTCGTATTGCATTAAAACAAGGTCTAGTGGTCACCAAGTGGAGCCTCTCCTCATACTAAAAAGTCAAAGCTTTCATTGCGTTTGAGTTGTTGTTAAGGAGAACCAAAAGTGTGTACTAGGGGGCATTCCCTTCATCTCTCACTCGATTTTGGGGAGGTCTGTTCATTGCCCACCCCATTCATATATCACCCTCAGTTCATAACTATCACCATAACTCTATCGCCTTTCACAACTTCACTCAAAGAAACCATTTGAAATGTCATTCGAAAGTGGGGCAAGTGCGTTCCCATTCCTTCACCTCATTCATTCCTATAAAACCTCACCGGGGCAATCTCTCAACTCACTACCCTAAACAAGGCCTTGTCATTCTAATTGGGGCAGTTTCGTCCTTGTTATGACTAGGGCAACATCAAACTTTATGGGTTGAGACAAAGTCTCTTTTGCTCCACCTTTCATCTCAAAAGCCGAAGCATTCTCAATTCATCATCTTCTACACCCCTAGTTGTTGTCACCACCAGACAGGGGGAAGTTATTCACTCATCAAAGACCTGAATTGGGGCAATCTTGTATCTCTTGATCCCTCATGAGCTTCGGCAATAACCATGTCTGTCATTCCTTCACTTGCCATAAAAGTCCATGCCCGAAACCAATTCCAAGTTAACTGACTCATTCATTCACATTTGCACTCCTATGCATGCTTACTAGACAATGCTTCAAAAGAGAGAGCACAAGTTGTTTACGTGATATCTAAAATTCAGTCATCATGGAAAGAAAAGAAAACAAGTGAGGTTGTTTGTAAATAAAAACCTTGAGAACACCGGAGTTTGAATCAGATTCAATTTTTCAACAGAATGGGCAATAGTCATCTCAATTCCTTGCATTCAAAGTCTCGCATCTCATCTTCACAAAATGTTTACCTCATGCACCTAGGCATTTCAATCTATTCATTATGCCATATACATCGAAGCATTACATTTGCATCTTCACATTTTGTGCATTCATCACATAGCAAAAAGAAAAACGTTCCACGTCAGTTGCACCATATTAATACTTGCATTTCATAGAGGAAAATAGTAAAGAAAAAGCAGAAATCTTTTCATTGCATTGGCATCATATTAATGTTCGCACTTCATAAAAAGGAAAAGAACAAAATCATTCCATGTCATTTAGCATTTCGCAAGCATTCCTTTGTCATTCAATCATCAAACATTAAAGCGGTGCATTTGCATCTTATTAACGTTAGCATAAAAGAAAAAGAACAAAAATCATTGCATCAAACATCATAGCATTGCATCATATTAATGTTTGCATTTCATAGAAGAAGCAAAAAGAAACAAACAGAAGTCAGAACAGGAGCATTTCATTCATCAAAGCATCAATCACCGCATACACTTGCATTCAAACATCAAAGCATTATGTTGATATTTGCATTTTATAAACTACAAAGAAGAAGCAGATACAAAAGAACAAAAGCATTCCATAATATTCAAGACATCAATCATGGCATATGTCGGCATTACATGTGTCATTCATTGCATTGCTAAGCAAAATGCGGATGAACACAAGATGTTAATCCTCATGCCTAGTTCTAAGAATCAGCACTTCAAGTGTCAATCTTCAATCTAATTCTCAAGTCAGTCATCCTGGACTTGTCAGTCTCAAAATCTCATTCCCAGTCACTCCTTCAGTTCGGAGTTCAAATGCCCTCGGGTCCCAAGTGGTTCATTAAAAGCACGCTAAGTGTTCATCCTCATTTACTGTTTTCTCATCAGCACGCCAAGTGTTCATTTACTGCTTTCTCATCAGCACGCCAAGTGTTCATTTACTGCTTTCTTTCTAGCAAACCAAGCATTCATCATCATTGCATCAGACATCAAATCAAGTCTCAGATACAAAATCATTTTCAATAAATAGGAGACTAAGTCGAATGTACATTCGAAATAGTCATCACGATAGGACACTTGAATTGATCACTCAAGAATCCTAAGGTCCCTATGCCAAAAAAAGAAAACAAACAAAAACATTCAGTGTCGTCTACATCGTAGTAATGTTTGCATTCCATAAAACAAAAAGAACCAAAATTCATCATCCCATCAAACATCAAAGCAATACAGTTGCATCACATCAATACTTGCATCTCATAGAAGAAAAGAAAGCTAAAGCATCCCATGCCATTCATCATTTCATGTTATTCATCAGCAATATTCACATTTCATAGAAAAAAGGCAAAGAAGAAAAAGTTTTCCATTACATGTCATCTGCCATTTCATCAAAACACAAGAGCATTGCATATCATCAAACACCAAAATTCTGCATTCGCATACCCATGGTTCTTAAAAGAGCAAAAAAAGAGAAGCCAAAAGAGAGAAAAGAGAAGAGCCAAGAGAGCAACAAAAAGAAAAGAAAAGAAAGAAAAAGAAAGAAGAGAAGCTAGAGAAAGAGAAAAAGACATATAAGAACAGGAGAAAATCATGCATTCATCAGACATAAACAAAAGAAAAAGAAAATCATGCATTACGTACAGACAGGAGAAGAAAAGGAAAATCATTGCATTCATCAAACATATAAGAACAGGAGAAAATCATGCATTCATCAGACATAAACAAAAGAAAAATAAAATCATGCATTACGTACAGACAAGAGAAGAAAAGGAAAATCATTGCATTCATCAAACATATAAGAACAGTAGAAAATCATGCATTCATCCGACATAGATAAAAGAAAAAAGAAACTCATTACATTTACATTCATCATAAGAAAAAAGAAAACAGCAATCATGGCATTTGCATTGCATGCATTTGTTCATTTTCAGCTGCAGGTACGAGGAGAGGATGAGCACTTCGGTGTTAGCCCTCTCCCCCAGATTCCAGAAAATGCTCCCCCAAGTTGGGAGTTCAAAAAAAAAGAGAAACAAAAAAAAAAGAAAAGAAAAAGAGAAAAGAAAAGAGAGCGCTCAGGCGCGCATTGCGGATTGGAGCCTAGAGAGATCATCGCTCCCTTCTGCCCAGGTCTCACATCGTGTACCAGCAACGCGATGGACCGCAGCCCCATGTGAGGTTCAACGGAATAGTTGTATCAGCCTAAGATACAGTGGACACCGTGCATTGATCTGTATATCAGTTCCGGAGCTGATAATGATCCCCCCGGTCGCTCGAAAAGGCCAACAGGAAGCGTGCTCCTCAAAGCCACACGCAAACTCGGATTCGTCAAGAGTTCGTTTAAGGATTACAGGTTTAGGCAGCCTGGGCAATTTACCGCTTTCTGCACGCCAGTGCCCATTTTACTTTTCTGTCTGCACGCAAGTGCCCATTTTACCTTTTCTGTCTGCACGTCAGTGTTCATTTACTGTTTTCGCATCGACACGAATGTGTCTATCTTTAAAAAAAAAAAGGAAAATTCGGGTTTCTCCAAGTAGACAAAACTGGTATAATTTCTGAATTATTTATTTCTATTTTACCTTCGAAATATGTCTCGGCCAATTCATATTTCTTGGTAAAATCCGAATAAAGAGGGGCAGCTGTCATACCCTAATTTTGTCCGACTAATTCAAATTCCCTTGAACAAATAAAAAAAAATTATTTTTTTGTGCATTCGGAGATTTTAACCGTTGACACGTGTCATTTGGTGCTCGTTAGCGGTTTTGCGTCCTTTCTCTTATTATTAGTAGAACTTATTTACGTTTTATTGCATGAAAAAGAATTAAAAAAAATTGTTATTAGCATTGCTTTAAATCATATCATAAAATTAAAATACAAAAGATAATTGAAATGGAAATCAGATTTACTTCAATTAAAACTAAATGAAAATAAAAGAGAGCATCTTCTAATTTGAGCTGAGGGTTGATAGCTCTTTTATCTTAATTGCCTTTTGTTTCACCAAAATAAACCTCAGCAACATGCTTTACCTCCGGCAAACACTCCTCACGCCTCACGCCTCTACTGTCCCTTCCCGCACACACTGATGACCAGCCAACAATCCCAGCTTGCAATTCTACTCTCTCACCCTCATGAGTTTCCCTTCCATTTAGAGCTCAACTCCAACACCTCCTTTAACCTGTTCAAGATTTTGTACACAAAAGGAGGAGAAGCATCAGACTTAACAGTCAACATAACTAAAGCGTGAAAGCAGAAGGAGCTTGGAAGAGGGATATTTGTGCTCAGAGCACTTTATACACCAAAGAAGGAAACACATCGAGAGATGAAAATCAGAAAAACAGCAGACAAAATGGACCACACAATACAAAACTTCCTATAAATTAACATTCAAAAACAGAAGCAAAAGGGGGGGGAAACAATAGGGGAAAATCAGCAAAAACAATAACAACAACAAACGCAGGAACCAAAACAGTAACAAACACAGCCATTCACACATAACAAAAAACTTTCACTGAAAACAAACTGGTTTCTCTATTACGAAATTTCTGGAAGAAGGAGAATAAGGTTTAATCAGGAGCAGTAAGGGCAATATAAGAGCAACAGAAGCGGTAGAAAAGAAGGAGGGATCGTTTTTTCAGTAATCAGAATTACAACTTTTCAGGAACCCAGGTTGGCCAAACTCTAGCCTTGTATGCGTTTTTAGAATAGTTTAGAAATATTTAGTTTCTGTTTTTGTTTTTTTAATCACATAATGAACATAATAAAAACTAGGTAGGATTCAACTTCAATACTGAGAAAAAATAGAAGTAAAAAAAAACAACAAAAAACAAGTAGCTGAGTAGAACAAGATCACGTTTTTTTTAGGAGCAAAATAATAAACAAACTCTTTTTCTTGAAAATACCAGAAGGGCTGTTTTCAATCAAAGTATAGACAAGTAGCAGAAAGAAGATGTGAGAAGAGGAACAAGGAGGAGAGCTAAACAGTTAGAAAAAAAACTAAGCTAAAAAGAGATGAAAAAAAACCTGTAGATTCCGACCACTGCCAGCGGAGGCCGTCGCCGTCGCCGTCGGCTTTCCCCCTCACCGGCGCTCCGCCGCGTCCACCTCCCCTCCTCCTCGCGAACCTCCGCATCACCGCTGCCACCTTCGCGGAGCCATGTCCGGATCAAACGAAAAAAGGCCACGCCGTGAGCTCTCTCTCTCGTTTTCTTGCTTCCTTTCTCCGCGCCCCTCTCGCCTCCGTCCCATTGAAAGAAATTTTGCGTTTGGTGAGAGGAGGATAGAACAAGATCAGGGGAAAGAGGTTGCGATTTGGTGGTGGAGAGAAAAAGAAAAACGCGAATGGATTCGGTTTGCCATGGTTAGGAGGCGTGAAGCGGCGAACAAGAGAGGGGAGTTGAGGTCACGACGGCGCGAGGGAGATGAGGGCGAGATCGAAGCTGAGGGGGAGAGGGATCAAGCGGCGTAAGGAGAGAGAGAGAGAGGAGAATTTTAGGTTTTGCAAAATTGGGGGTGGGGGCGCCGTGGAAGGAAAAAGATCAGATTAGGGTTTCTTTTTAGGTTTCCCTTCTATAGTAAGCGCAGGGGCACTTTCGTCATTTCACGTTTTTTTTTTAATTTTTCAGATTCCTATTAACACCCCCCATTTTACTCAGTTCGCCCCCCTTTTTTTGAAGCCCACGATTTATTTTTTTGAAGCGCAGCCCAGCTTACAAAAACAAGCTGGGCTCATTGTTCGCACCCCCCATTTTAATAATACAGCCCTCCTTTTATTTTCACCCCCTGTCTCTCTTTTTAAATTTTATTTCTTTTTTACAAACCTTTTTCCCAAATAACAGATTTTCTTTCCCCTAAATAAGAATCAATCCAATTGCGAAAACTCTTCAAAATCAAAAATTTCGTTAGTAGTCTTGCGAAGCCTTTGCTTTCATGATTATTAACAATGGGATACTGATGGTAGTCACTTGGAGCCCTTGCTCAATTGATCATCATGAACACTTTCAATTTCAGAAGATATTTCCCTAAGCATCAAAAGTCATAGCAAGTGCTACTGATGGCCACCCATAACCTTTGTTAGTTTGGGCATCGTGAAGGCTTTCATTTTTCGAAAGGAGATTTTTACATGCACTTAAGTGGGTTTTAGTAATGATCACCCATAACCTTTGTTAGTTTGATCATTATGAACACCCTTCACTTTTCAAAGCCAAAGTAAAAAGACTTTTCTTTTCAAGGCTAGTTAGAACTACGTCGCTTTGATTCCCATTTGGGATACGTAGGATCGAGTCACATTCTCGTCAAGCGCAACCATAAAAAGTTTAGCATTTGCATAACGAAAAGAAAAGAGTTATTTTCGTAACAAAAAAAAGAATCACTTTCGCAAACCAAGATCATTTTCGGAACAAAAGCCTTTTCCTTTCTAAAATCATTTTCAACCCATTGTCGCTAGTGGTTAATCAGAACCTGTGTTCATCTAGCCATTGGTGGCGATGTATTTCTCCCCAAAGAACAATAAGCGATGATCACTCATAACCTTTGTTAGTTTGATCATTCGTGCCAATCAATCTCTTACGAAAACCACTTTCAAAAAGGCAAATAAAAAAACGGGTTGCTACTAATAGTCAATCAGAACCTTTGTTCGTCTGACTGGTGGTGGTGACTCTCATTTTCAAGAGTACTTAGCAGTGATTACCCATAACCTTGGTTAGTTTAATCATTCGCTAAATGCTCGTCCTATTTCGAAAACTCACTAAAAAGATAAAAGACAAAAAACATTTTTTTCAGGACAAAGAAGAACTACGTAGCTTTGAGTTCTCCATCGCACCGGGAGATACGTAGGAGCGGGCCATGTCCCGTCAAGCGTTTTTTTCTAAAAACCCATTTTTCCCCCTTTTTTTCCTAATAAATAAAGATTTTCATTAAGACTTTTTCAATAAGAAGTAGAGAAGCAAAATTAAGTATTTTCAAGTCAACACACTAAAACCACACATTTAATTAAAGGTTCCCTCTCAGTAGAGAGGACGTGTGGGGTGCTAACACCTTCCCCGCGCATAACCGACCCCTGAACCCTATTCTCTAGTTTCGCAAGACCAATCGCTTTCCAAAAAAGGTTTTCCTAATATTTTCCTTAATAAATATTGGTGGCGGCTTCATTGTCTTAGGAAAAGTTGTGAACGAGGAAGGTTCTCCCTCGGAGACTTTTTGGGCGCAACAACGGTATAAATGGCTACGCGAGCCGGTATTTATAAGAAATCGATGATCGTCTGTGGATCGTCGGATCAGTGGAGGCGATCTGAACCCTCCAAGTGTATTGGGCTTGTATGTTATGGATATGGGCCGAATCGATTGGGCTGATCCATATTCAATTGCTAAACGCACCCCCTAGTTTTGCTAATAGACCTATTGGTCCAGTCCAGAACAGTTGCCCCCCAAGCCGAGATTATTTCGGAGGATGGTCTTGGCTTGAAGGATTTTCGTCGGTCTACCGGATGTGTGAAGTCGCGCGGGACACTGCCTTTGTCACGACCGTGTTTTATCATTTTCACTCTCTAGAGTAAAAAAGAGAAATTTTTTCTTTGCCGTAATGCGTTACTCTGTTTGTCTCGTCGGGTCGTACAAGATCACTTCGTTGCGACCGCGACTCACACCTCTCTTGGTGTAATCCTTGTGCCAAGCGTCAAGCTAGGGTGTCGTATCCTGATGTTGGCGCCCTCCTGGGCGCCTTGCTGGACGCTTGTTTGTTCCCGAGAGTTGGCACCATCCTGTGTGCCTTTGGTGCCCTCGTGGGCGCCTTGTCATGTTGTCTTGGCTGCCGACTCTTGGAGCAGGATCTGGCGCCCTCATGGGCGCCATGGGCACCTTGTCATGTTGTCTTGGCTGCCGCCTCTTGGAGTAGGATCTGGCGCCCTCATGGGCGCCATGGTCGCCTTGTTGCGTTGATCTGGTTGCTGCCTCTTGAAGCAGGATCTGGCGCCCTCATGGGCGCCTTGTTGCGTTGATCTGGCTGCCACCTCTTGGAGCAGGATCAGGCGCCCTCATGGGTGCCTTGGGCGCCTTGTTGCGTCTGGAGCAGGATTTCGCGCCCTCATGGGCGCCTTGTTGCGTTGATCTGGCTGCCGCCTCTTGGAGCAGGATCTGGCGCCCTCATGGGCGCCTTGTTGCGTCTGGAGCAGGATCTGGCTCCCTCATGGGCGCCTTGTGCTAGGACTCCTGATGTTGGCGCCCTCCTGCAGAACATGTTTTGGCGCCCACTAGGGCGCCTTGGTGCCTTCCTGGATGTGCTTTGTGCCATCCTGTAGAAACATGTTTTGGGGCCCTCTGGGGCGCCTTGGTGCCAGCCTGGATGTGCTAGGTGCCATCCTGCAGAACATGTTTTGGGGCCCTCTAGGGCGCCTGGGTGCCGGCCTGGATGCGCTTGGTGCCATCCTGCAGAACATGTTTTGGCGCCCTCTAGGGCGCCTTGGTGCCAGCCTGGATGTGCTTGGCGCCATCCTGCGAAACATGTTTTGGCGCCCTCTAGGGCGCCTTGGTGCCTTCCTGGATGTGCTTGGTGCCATCCTGCGAAACATGTTTTGGGGCCCTCTAGGGCGCCTGGGTGCCGGCCTGGATGCGCCTGGTGCCACCCTGCAAAACATGTTTTGGGGCCCTCTAGTGCGCCTGGGGGCCAGCCTGGATGCGCTTGGTGCCATCCTGCAGAACATGTTTTGGCACCCTCTAGGGCGCCTTGGTGCCCGCCTGGATGTGCTTGGCGCCACCCTACGAAACATGTTTTGGGGCCCTCTAGGTCGCCTGGGTGCCGGCCTGGATGCGCTTGGTGCCGTCCTGCAGAACATGTTTTGGGGCCCTCTAGGGCGCCTGGGTGCCGGCTTGGATGCGCTTGGTGCCTTCCTGCAGAACATGTTTTGGCGCCCTCTAGGGCGCCTTGGTGCCAGCCTAGATGTGCTTGGCGCCATCCTGCGAAACATGTTTTGGCGCCCTCTAGGGCGCCTTGGTGCCTTCCTCGATGTGCTTGGTGCCATCCTGCGAAACATGTTTTGGGGCCTCTAGGGCGCCTGGGTGCCGGCCTGGATGCGCCTGGTGCCACCCTGCGAAATATATTTTGGGGCCCTCTAGTGCGCCTGGGTGCCGGCCTGGATGCCCTTGGTGCCATCCTGCAGAACATGTTTTGGGGCCCTCTAGGGCGCCTGGGTGCCGGCCTGGATGTGCTTGGCGCCACCCTGCGAAACATGTTTTGGGGCCCTCTAGGTCGCCTGGGTGCCGGCCTGGGTGCGCTTGGTGCCGTCCTGCAGAACATGTTTTGGGGCCCTCTAGGGCGCCTGGGTGCCGGCTTGGATGCGCTTGGTGCCTTCCTGCAGAACATGTTTTGGCGCCGTCTAGGGCGCCTTGGTGCCAGCCTGGATTTGCTTTGCGCCATCCTGCGAAACATGTTTTGGCGCCCTTTAGGGCGCCTTGGTGCCTTCCTGGATGTGTTTGGTGCCATCCTGCAAAAACATGTTTTGGGGCCCTAGAGGGCGCCTTGGAGCCTATACGCTGGGTGTCTCCTCGTGGAGCAGATTTTGCGTGACAATGTTTTGTGCCCTCATGGGTACCTATACGTCGGGTGTCTCCTCTTGGAGCAGATTTTGTGAGACAAAGTTTTGGTGCCCTCGTGGGTGCCTATACGTCGGGTGTCTCCTCGTGGAGCAGATTTTGCAAAACAAGGTTTGGTGCCCTCACGGGTGCCTTGGGCGTCTACACGCTGGGTGTCTCCTCGTGGAGCAGGTTTTGCGAGACAAGGTTTGGTGCGCTCATGGGTGCCTATACGTCGGGTGTCTCCTCGTGGAGCAGATTTTGCGAGACAAGGTTTTGGTGCCCTCATGGGTGCCTATACGTCGGGTGTCTCCTTGTGGAGCAGATTTTGCGAGACAAGGTTTGGTGCCCTCACGGGTGCCTTGGGCGTCTACACGCTGGGTGTCTCCTTGTGGAGCAGGTTTTGCGAGACAAGGTTTGGTACCCTCACGGGTGCCTTGTGCGCCTTGTTGCATAGTGCTGGCTGCCCCCTTGTGAAGGATTTGCTTCCAGACCACCTCCTGCTAGGCGCCCTCCTGCCAGGCGCCCTCATGGGCACTGCCTGCTTCTTCATTGGCGCCCTGCCAGGCGCCCTCATGGGTACTGGCTGCTTCCTTGCCAGGCGCCCTCATGGGCGCTGGTTCCTTCCTTGCCAGGCGCCCTCATGGGCGTTGGTTCCTTCCTTGGCAGGCGCCCTCATGGGCGTTGGTTCCTTCCTTGCCAGGCGCCCTCATGGGCGCTAGTTCCTTCCTTGTCAAGAGCCCTCATGGGCGCTGGCTTGTGTGGACATGTGCTTGGCACTCTGCTTTTTTGTTGCTCATCCTGTCTCTTAGTCTACTTTTCTTCTTGATGAAATTTCAGGGCTTGCTTGGTGCCGAGGGGAATTGCATCTGCCGTCCTCACAATTATCTGTTTAACATCTCCATGATCTTTTAATTTGATCAAGAGGTTCTGGCCGGGAGGCTTGTCACATGCCGACCCAATGGGGTTGACTTCGATGTCATTACCCCCCCTGATTTTTTATGTTTCATTTTGAAACATGCATGCTTACTCTTTGGCAGGCTTGTTTCTTATACTTATAACTGTCACGCGTAAAATGGCTTTGGGCACCAGTCATCGCCTTGCGCATCTGAATGTATGATCTCATATTGCCTCGTGGCAATGGGCTGTGTTTTGAAGTTGGCGCCTTCGTGGGCTCCTTGTGCCATGCCTCCTGATATTGGCGCCCTCCTGGGCATCTTGTGTCAAGGTGCAAAGTCCTGATGTTGGCACCCTCTTGGGCGCCTTCCTGGACTCAGGCGCATGTCATTGCCTTGCACATCTGTATGTATGATCTCATACCTCCTCGTGGCAGGTTTATTCTGGAGGCAGTTTGTCAGAGGGGTCTGAATCTAACTTGCCCATCAGAGGTTGCGATATGTCGCTTCGTGCCCTGTGGCAAAGTTAACTCTGGGGGGAGTTTATCAGAACTCGGTCTGAATTTAACTCGCCCATCAGAGGTTGCGACACGTTTAAAGTCGCTTCGTGCCTCGTGGCAATGTTAACTCTGGGGGCAGTTTATCAGAATCGATCTGAGTTTAACTCGCCCATCAGAGGTTGTGACATGTTTAAAATCACTTCACACCTCGTGGGACACTGGGGGTAGTTTATCAGAATCGATTTGAATTTAACTCGCCCATCAGAGGTTGTGACACGTTTAAAGTCGCTTCGTGCCTCGTGGCAATGTTAACTCTGGGGGAAGTTTATCAGAATCAATCTGAATTTAACTCGCCCATCAGAGGTTGTGACACGTTTAAAGTCACTTCGCACCTCGTGGGACTCTGGGGGCAGTTTATAAGAACTCGGTCTGAATTTAACTCGCACATCAGAGGTTGCGACGCGTTTAAAGTCGCTCTGTGCCTCGTGGCAAAGTTAACTCTGGGGGCAGTTTGTCAGAATCGATCTGAATTTAACTCGCACATCAGAGGTTGCGACCATTTTCGAAGCCGCTTCGCACCTCGTGGGACTCTGGGGGCAGTTTATCAAAATCGATCTGAATTTAACTCGCCCATCAGAGGTTGTGACAGGTTTAAAGTCACTTCGCACCTCGTGGGACTCTGGGGGCAGTTTATCAGAATCGATCTGATTTAACTTGCCCATCAGAGGTTGTGACACGTTTAAAGTCACTTCGCACCTCGTGGGACTCTGGGGGCAGTTTATCAGAATCGATCTGAATTTAACTCGCCCATCAGAGGTTGCGACACGTTTAAAGTCGCTTCGTGCCTCGTGGCAATGTTAATTCTAGGGGCAGTTTATCAGAATCGATCCGAATTTAACTCGCCCATCAGAGGTTGCGACACGTTTAAAGTCGCTTCGTGCCTCGTGGCAATGTTAACTCTAGGGGCAGTTTATCAGAACTCGGTCCGAATTTAACTCCCCCATCAGAGGTTGCGACACATTTAAAGTCGCTTCGTGCCTCATGGCAAAGTTAAATATCGACCTGCGTCGGTCGGGGGATCTCCTCGATGGCGATCTCCGGTGGTGCCTCTGGTGGATATTGACCTGGTTCCACCGTTGCCCCCCAAGTCGAGATTATCCTAGGGGATGGTCTTGACTTGACGTTGTTGTTTAGGATGCCCTCGTAGGTTAGGTTGCCCTTACGGCTCGTGCCGTTGTTGGGTCTGCTAATTTTGCAGAGGATCACAGCAATTATCCTGCTCGTCTATTGATATTTTTCGCTGACTTGCCTTGATCGAGGTGATTGATGGTGAGTATGGGCGAGCAACACCACATATTCTTTTCCTCTTGTCCGATTACATTTCACCTAGGGGGAGAGCATAGGAGAGTGTGAGGGCGAGCGGAGGAGAGTGTGAGGGTGAGCAGAATGACACCATCACTTCACACGTTACTTTATTTCCTCTCGCGCTCATGCATCATTTGATTTTCTCACGTGCCACGTTGGCTGCTTCCGTAACAGGATTTGGCGCCCTCCTGGGCGCCTTGGGTGCTGGCTTGCCATGCTGCCGTCAGCTTGTTTCCCTTCCTGGGTGGGGAGACATATGAATTGGATTTCGAGCTTAACATGAGAATTGTAGCTCTGCTTCTTAGCTTTCCAACGCATGCTTACACGCCTCAATCGGATAAACACAAATGAAGTTATGGCCCCCAGACTATACATCACCCTTGTAGGTGGGTATCTCTGGTGTCTGTGACCTCATGGTCTCGTCATTTGCTTGACTTCCGCGCCTTTCTTAGCGCTTGCTACCCAAGACATAATGGTCTCATACCTTGGATCCCCGTCGGGTGGGTGCCGTGATCTTGGCTGCTTTGCTTTAGGAAGATGAGCGCTCCATGACATCCTTGACTCCCATACTTGGAGAGATGATCTTGGTTTTAGGTTAATGTTGAGGTTGCCCCCTACGATCCATGCAGTCCCTCCCAGCATGGTATGTTAGGTCTCAGACTTGTCTCGCTCCACTCCTGACTATGGAGTTGGACCTTTTTTCTTTCTTGATATTCTGCTTTTGTGCTTAAACAACAAAATTCATAACTAGGCCTAGCCTTAGGCTCGAGTTCTGATGCTCTGCTCCTTATTCGGAGTCGCGAGTTTCATCCTCTTCTTCATTCATGTATTGGGCGAGCTTCCCTTCTTCAATGTCATCCCTGGGGGTGCTGCATTTGCTGGTACTGTGCCCATAACAAGTCAGATTAGCCTTCATGCTGCCAACCTTGGCCTCCTCTTGGTAGGTCATGTTGTCTTCTTCACAGTCCATGTACTTTTGATGCCTGCGTCGGTTGGGAGATCTCCTCGATGGCGATCCCCGGTGGTGCCTCGAAGTCACCGTTGTTGGAGGAAGGGTTCCCCTGCCCGGCGCCCTCATGGGCGCTACCTGATGTTGCCATGGCGCCTTGCCAGGCGCCCTCATGGGTGCCAGGCACCTTCATGGGCGCTGCCTGATGTTGCCAAGGTGCCCTGCCAGGCCCCCTCATGGGTGCTGCCTGATGTTGCCATGGCGCCCTGCCAGGCGCCCTCATGGGCGCCAGGCGCCTTCATGGGCGCTGTCTGATGTTGCCAAGGTGCCCTGCCAGGCGCCCTCATGGGCACTGCCTGATGTTGCCATGGCGCCCTCATGGGTGCTAGGCGCCCTCATGGGTGCTAGGCGCCCTTATGGGTGCTAGGCGCCCTCATGGGCGCTGTCTGATGTTGCCAAGGCGCCCTGCCAGGTGCCCTCATGGGTGCCAGGTTGGGCATGTCCTTAGCACTCTGCTGGTCTTCCTGATGCAGCATAGCTTGAGTGCGATTGGCCAGGAGATCCAAAAGCTGACTCACATTCAAAGGCTGGGCAGGCTGACTGGTGCCCTCGTTAGGCAGGCTGGCGACGTTGCCCTCATTAGGCAGGCTGGCGACGTTGCCTCATTAGGCAGGCTGGCGATGTTGCCCTCATTTAGGCAGGCTGGCTACGTTGCCCTCATTAGCCAGGCTGTCGACGTAGCCCTCAGGGGTATCCTCTGGTCGGGGTGTGTTGTGCGAAAAGTAGTTTGTGCAAGTATACACAATCGCAACAAGTAATACAATGATAAGTAAAGATCGTTCCCACGGAGATTGTTGAGTTTACTTCTATATTTAAATTAGTAATTTAGCTAGTGAGAAAAACAAGTTGTCAACAAGTATTGTCATTGTGATTAACATAAATGTAAATCAACAAGTAAAGAAAGTTCAGGAGTAAGATAAAGTGAGTTGGACTGCTCTTTGCTAGGTAATTTCTCAGTAGTGAAGCACTATAGTGTTAGACGCTGTAGTGTTAAGCGCTGTAGCGGTATGGAAGCGTGCCTTTCAGTCACTGTCGTCAGGGTTTTGTTACAAGACTCCTATGTCTAGGCTCTAAATAAGTTCACCCTTGTATAATGAAGAACATACAGCTTTTACCTTATGAACTATTACTCCCCTATGTGTAGGGTTAAGTACAAGTTATCTAAATGTCTTTAAATAACCTTTCATTCATATCAATCATTGAGTTCTATTTGTAGGCCATGTCTGTACCTACGAATCTACTTATTTCAGTTGGCCATTTCCAAAACAAGTTTGAAAGCATTAAAGAACAAGGGTTGAAACACAAACATCATAACGTTATATGAACAATACTAAAGAGTCATTACAAAGCTTAAAGCAATCCAACTACTAAGTGTTTAGCTCATGATGAGCATCATCAACATAATACAAATCAAAAAGCTCATATTACCGAAAATGAAAAGAAGAAGCAAGGTTGCAAAAGATGCACGTAGTGGCCTCCTTCTCATGTGACGGGTTGCTGACGCTACAGCACAGCTTCACAGCGCTGGAAATGATGATCTTCTCTTGAAAAATAAAAGCTTGAAGTGGAGGATCAATTAATGGAGGAGAAGGGTGTCAAGTTTTCCTCTCCAAAAACTCTCCTTATTTCGAATTCTAAGTTGTGAGGAAGAAGAACTGAGATAGATATTATCCACATCTCATAAAGTAGCTTTACAAAAAGGGCAATGATTACAATCATCACCAACTATCAAATAAGCTTCAATTAGGAGGCGCCAAGTGTCTTATTGAATCCACTTGGAGGCTTCAATGTCAGGCTGAGAAGAAGAAGATCAGAATGATGACTCATCAAGCAGCAAGTGACTTCATAAATATCCAATTGGCCAACCGTCATATAGCGCTATAGCGCTTACCGCTGCACAGCGTCTACCGCTGCAGCACTCAAGCAAAACATCAATATACTAAAAAAGGCACCAAAAGTGTCAAATGATAACAAACATGCTCCTAACCCTTCTTTCCTCTAAATAATTAATATTTACCTAATAAAGCACGAATATTACTTGAGAACTTGTGTTGATTTAAGTGATAAGAGCATAAATAACACATCTAAATATGAGTTATCAGGGTGCAGGTATGACAATGCTTTAAACCCGGGGTTTACCTCTGGGAGCCATGGAGTAGCAAGAGAAAATTTCGAGTAGCGATGATGTGAAATATAGATATCTCCCACTGTGGTCTCCAATGTTCTGTACCTAGCAGTATTTTGGTAGGCTGCTGTTGGTAGGTCTCTTGCTGCCCTGGCAGGAGGTCAGTGAGCTCCCCGGGGGGTACCTGCAAAGCCACTCCGACGCTCAAGTCAGTATGAGAATAAGCTAGTGAATTTGCAAGGGAAGAGTCTGTACCGTATAAATGGCTATGCGAGCCGGTATTTATAGGAAATCGATGCTCGTCTGTGGATCGTCGGATTAGTGGAGGCGATCTGAACCCTCCAAGTGTATTGGGCTTGTATGTTGTGGATATGGGCCGAATCTATTGGGCTGATCCATATTCAATTGCTAAATGAACCCCCTAGTTTTGCTAATGGACCTCTTGGTCCAGTCCAAAACAATTTCGTTAGTTAATTGAACATCAACTTAATGCGAAAGACCAAAAGTAAACAAGGATATAAGCAGGGACGTAAACTTGAAGAAAAATTAATTGAGAACTAAGAATGAATATTCTGTATTTTTAGGGACTAAAAATATATTTAATAATAAAAAATAGAGTTCTTATTATATGGAATAAAACTCTAGAATAAGGAGTTGCATTACAATTTGTTTTTGCTAATCAATATTTGTTGTCGTCAAACTCTTATATCCTAGCCGTGGGATCGGCCGGAGGTTTGGACAGTCTTTGATTCCTCTGTTCTTCAAGCAATTGCGTTGAGGAAGGAACTCTGTTCCTCAACTGTGGGTTTCCTAATTCCGTCAAAGAGTGCTGGGTTGGGTAGAGGGGACGCGAGGATTGGATTATCTATTGACTAATGCATGAAAGTAAAGTAAAAATGCGATAAAGATAAATTGCGAGAGAAAAATAGATGTGTATTGATTGATGTGTGTCTTTGTACAAGTATTCTTCTCTCTCTCTCTCTCTCTCTCTCTCTCTCTCTCTCTCTCCCTCTCTCTCTCTCTCTCTCTCTATATATATATATATATATATATATATATATATATATATACATATATATACACACATAGGCCCTCGTCGGCCACTAAGCGAGCCAAAATTTGTCTACCGTTGGATCAATTGAAGATCAACGCCTAATCTCGCTCCTAGTGTAACACCCCAATTCTACCCGTTCGATTTATTACATATCAGAGTGCGGAAATTAAATTTAAAACAGGCAATGGAGCGTCACATGCAACATTTCAAAAGCCAACAACGTATAATCAAGTAAAAACGTGGAAGAACAACATCAACTTAGTTTACAACCCCAAATATTTGTCCAAATACTTCAAACCACCTATCCATGTTTCAAAAACAACTAATGCAACAAGCAATTGAAAACAGTGTTCTTCCCCTCCCCGGGTGCTACTTATCAGAGACGACACTGACTCGGCTACTAAAAGACCCTTGGTCTTCATTTGCGACTACCTGCACGTTACCCACGTAGAGGTAACATTCAAACAGAAAGGGTGAGTCTCTAACAGCATAAAAGCATATATGATAGATAATATACTAGAGAATAGGCAACTATAACTACCATAGCACATCAACAGTCATAAGTACAACTATCACGGAGCAACACCAACAAGTAACAACATAAGCAAAACGACAAGCAACGACACCATGGGTACAACGTGTATGTATGAAATGCAACCCACACCGACGGGTAGATGCATGTGGTACCAATCAACGTAAATAGCCTTTGTGGCTTCATCATCAACACTGAGCAAAGCTCTATGGCCGAAGCCTACATCAACGTAATAATGCATTATGCCATGCATGAGACACCATGTACAACGCATCGGAACAATCAATAACATAATCATGCTATGCACAACAACGTCAACAACATCCTCATTGGTCATATTCGACCCAACCACATCATCATCGAGTTTTGGTCATATTTGACCCAGCAACAACAACAACAAGATTTAGTCACATTGACTCAACAACAAGAACAACAAATTTAGTCTTATTAGACACAACAAAACATCACAACACGGAGGTAGCACAAACTGGCGCCTAGGAAACAACACCAACAACACAGACACAACACATTGGCGCCCAACAGCACATAAAAGGGCGCCTGAGGCAAACTGCGCCACCCTGGGCGCCAAAACAGACAGCACGTGGCGTCATACAGCAACACAGTCCTAGACACAAACTAAGACACAAACTGCAACACAGTCACAAACTAAAACACAAACAGCAACACAGTCCTAGACACAAACAGCAACACAGTCCTAGACACAAACTACGACACAAACAGCAACACAGTCACAAACTAAGACACAAACAGCAACACAGTCCTAGATACAAACTAAGACACAAACTGCAACACAGCAGGCAACATAGACACTAAAACTGGCGCCTGGTGGCAACCTGCGCCACATTCTGGACAACCTGCGCCACTTTGGGCGCAACACAGCAAGCAACCTGGCGCACACAGGGCAGCAACATGGCGCCCTGGCGCAGGCGCGCAGCACAGCACTAGTGCAGAATTTCCTACAGCAGTGCACCTACTTCGGCGAATTAATTAAAATAGCAAACGATATCGGATTTTAACAACGAACAAATCACAAACCAGCCGAGAGAGGGCGACCTGCCGCCACCGCTTTGGCGGGGGGGCTCCCTCCCCGTGGGCTTCTTCCCCCTTCCAATCTGCGTCTCCGCCTCTGCTGTCGCATTCTTCTCCACCGAGTCGTGCGATTGTTTTCTTGAATCCTGCGATTTGATTCGTGCGATTGTCCAGCGATTGTTGTTGATTCGGATTTGTCCTGCGTTTTGACTGCGATTTTTTCGGAATTTGGGTTTTTGTGCGATTGATTATGCGTTTGATGATCTGGGTCTCAGTGTTTGTTGTTGTTCTAACCGTGGGTCGCATAGTGATCTTGCTTCCTCTGTGCCGTTCATGGTCTCTGCCCCGCGGCGTTGCTGGTTTGGATTTGCCTTTTTGGTGGATCTGCGCGTTTTAGGAGGTACGTGGTGTGCTTCTGTTTCACGGTGGTTTGTTGATTTGAGCGGGATGGTAGCTGGTGGATCGCTCTTGGATCCGCGATCACGGCAACATCCGCCTCCGAGGCCGCTTTTTCGTCTTTCTTCGCCGTCACTAGCTGAATGTCGCTGAGTAGCGTCATGCGTGGTTGTGTCACGGTGTTGGCCGGTGGCACAACACCGCGGTGGTGGCTGGTGATCGACGACCTCGGTCAAGCTCGGTTGTGTCGCGGTGTTGGCCGGTGACACGGCTTCGCGGTGGTGGCTGGTGTTTCGACGCCGGAAGACAGGGGGTGTGCTGATTCAGTGGGTGTTTGCCTGGCTGCTGTTTGCAGCTCTCTCTGACGGGCTCCTCCCCTCTGCCTTCAGCTCCTGAGCCCTTTCCCTCTCCTGGCCTCCACCTCTGACCTCGATCAGTTGGAGTGTGCTTAATGTGAGGATAGTGAGGTGATGCTGGGTGTTGTGGTGTGGCACTCAATTGGCGGTGGGTGGTGGTGTGTGGGGGCTTGCAGGTGCTGCCCTGCTTCGGAGTTTGGGTCCCTAGATTACAGTTAGCAGTTCTCTTCGCTGGGCTCCTACCTTTGCCTTCAGCTTCTGAGCCCTTCCCAATCGTCTCTTGGCCTCCACCTCTAACCTCGATCTTTGGGAGTGTGCTTAATGTGAGGATAGTGAGGTGATTATGGCTGTGGTGGTTTGGAGTGTGTGTGCAGTAGGCAGTGGGTGGAGGTTGTGGGGGCTATTCAGGTGTTGCCCTGCTTCCTTTTTTGGGTTGTCATGGTCACCTTAAAATATCTTTTATTAGAGCTCTTTGGTTGTTTATTTTAGGGGCATTTGTTGGGCTTTCTATTATTGTTCTCTTTGCCAAGGGTTTTGGTCTAGTCCCCCCTTGTGTTTTCTTGTCTTCTCTTTATTTTATTAATAAATACATTTATTTGTGGCTTAAAAAAAAAGTTTCTGCCTATGATTTTCATTTTTCAAAATAAGTAACCAGTTGGTACAGTTTTTCAAAACACTACACTGAGGTACCAAAATCGGACAGAATTCTTTACCCAACTTGAAACTAAATTTTCTTTCTCATTTCTTAATGAAATTTCGTGAAACCAGTGCCTATTTCGTAGAGAATTAAGTCTACTTTCCAATGAAACAAGAATCATTCAAAACGGAGTTTGATTGAGAACACAAAACCTACAAAAACCGAACCTACTCACAGTTTGATTCCAGAATTTTGACCTAACTTTGGAGACTCATAACTTGAGCTACACAACTCCAAATTGAACGGAACCAGTGCCAAAACGACCGGCTTTAAGTCTATTTTCAAAAACAATCAGCCACATAATTTTTGGATCAACCGAACAGTGCCAGTTTTAGAAGGACCGAAACAGTGTCCAGAAACGCACAAAAGACCATAAGCAAGTAAAACTCATTATGATCAATCACCAAATACCAATCTCAACATCAGATACTTATGCATTTTGTCAAACATCTAACATGCATTCTAAACATCAGTTACACATTCTATCAAACACCTAGCGTGCAACATTTTACCATCTATTCACTCAAGACCATCAACACTCAAAACAACACCAACAACATACATATAATTTCATAATTCATTCATGCATATTATCAAACAACTCCTAGGCATCATAGGTTCTACCCTCCTATATACTACCCATCATATAACCCTTTATACTATGAGACTCCCCTTACCTTAAGAATCATTGGAGATGAAAAACCCTTCCACGAATCACCAAAACGCAGCAACAAGCTCTTCTCTTCTCTCTTGCGATTTTCTTCTCTTTTCCTTCTCCCTAGCGTGCGTTCTTCTCTTCTCTTCTCATGTTCTCTTCTTTTTTTTTCTTTTTTTTCTCCAATTGTGTCTAAGACACTAAACCTAGAGCTTAAGTATCATGGGCTCTAGTGCCTTGGGTCCTATTTACCACCCAATTAACTACTTACACCACTCCCTAATTTAATTAACATACCACTCACTTAATTACTAAACACTACTCCCTTTTTCTTAATTAAAACACCATCCTATTATTTTATTATGACTATTCAATGAAATACCTAAGTAATTTAATTTAATAAATACTTAATTATTTTGGGGCGTTACACCTAGCCCTAAGAAATCGGAGCCACTACCCACGATCCCACTAGCACGGTTAGTGAGGTGCCAAAACCTCTTCGCTCCACTCCTCAAGGCTTCTCCTCTTCGCTTAACCTTCAACTGCTCCCACGTTCTGTCCACGTGCCTCTCCTTGCTTCCCAATCAAGTCTTCTTTACCTCGGCCATACACTTCCTCGGCTGATCTTTATCCTCGGCCTGCAGTCATTAAACTTAGGCTAACCGAGCTATTGTGGCCGGGGCACTCTATAAACTAAGACTTGCTTTTCCTCGGCCTTATCCATTATTCCTCGAGCTCAATCCCTTCCTAAGGTGTTCATATTATCTTTTGCCTCGAGCCCCTTCTTTGAGATTGCCCCTTCAACAAATATCTATTAGAAATTGTCAGGTGGTTTGCCTCGGTGCCATGATCTTCTCTTAACTCTGACGCTCAGCCCTCGGCCTACGACCTTATTTGTTTTTGGGTGTTAGCAATATTTTTAAAAATTGAGCTTGTTTTCAAAATTAGGTATTTTATTCTTCTAGAAAAACAGTGATGTTATATCTTACGAAGGATTGTGACCACGAAGTTCGCAACGACATAGGTGTCAAGCATCTTAAGATAACAAGAAAGTGGTTAGGTAGGAGTGATAAGGGTGGTCTGATGGTGAGGGTGGTTGAGTTAAGGAGTAGGGGAAATGGAGTGATAAGGAGGGAAGGGGTTCAACTCCCACCCACTAACAAATCTAACATTACTAACAAATACTAACTTTAGCTTATAAAAAAAAGACTTAGGTCAACACTTTTGCGACAATTATGGGAATCCGGCCCTTAGCTAATGTTCAAGAACCCCTCGTGATATAACTATTTGCGATAGTAAGCATTTCTCACAGTAAAATAACTGTTAAAAATGATATATAATTAATGAACTATCTCACTTATGTAAGAAACTAGTATGTACGACCCGTGCGCTGCACGGGTATATGTCTTCTTTCTTTAATTTAAATTGGAAGTATTTTATTAATGAAATTCTATATGTATATATTTATATATGTAACTAAACCGTGCCTTGGACGTGTATACAAATACTTTCTAACACTCTATGAAGATTATTAATTTGAAAAATACTACTTTTTATAATTTTAATATCGACAAATTAAGGAATAAATTATTAATTAATTTGATTAAATATTTTTTGATTCATGATGCAAACTGTATAATTGATCATACAATGTAGTCTTTAAAAGATTTTTTTTGTTAAATCACACTAACTTACACAAAATGTTGAATAATAATGAATTTCATGTAATTTATAACTATAAATATTAAATCTGAAATATAGTTTGAGTAATAAGTTGCGAGTATATGTATATAAATTTATTAGATATGAGATATATTTATAGGATTAAATAGAGTGTTTACGATCATAATAAGACTTTTGAAACCTTTTTTTGGTCAAAAAAATCATAATGAGACTCAATTTGGTCCCTAAATTAATATACTCATATTTGGTCTCTTAACTATAAAAATATATTAAATAGTCCTTTAGACTATTCTAAAATTATTCCAAAACTGAAATAGATCAAATATGTATTTATAAAAAATATTTATTTTTGACAAAGTATTTATAATAAAATATATAACTTTAATGAAGTTATTTGTTAAATTCTTCACTTACACTAAATAAACCGGCTTTACAACACCGACTTTCATGAAATCAAGCCCTTGAAAACCTAGTTGCCTTCAATTGTAGCATCGAGCGGTTTCTTGATATCGGTAATTTCACCGAGCCACAACTTGCACATGAGAATTGAGATGCGAGCAGCCCTACCGGTTGGCGTTGCGTGTGTGATTGCCGATGGAGGGTGCGATGCATGAAGGTTACATGCGTGAGCGGCTGAATTTGTGGGTTTTATCTGAGAGGTCAGATCTGAGAGGGGGGGGGGCTGATTGGAATGAGTTCGGCGAAGGGATGGGAACCTAGGAAGAAAAAGAAGAAGAATGAAAAAGCAAAGAAATTGGTGTGCTGGGTCAATGCTAATTGAACCATAGAGAACAATAAAGAGGAACCTAGAACATCTGAAGCAGCATCAGCTAGAGGAAGGAGTTGATCTCTCAAGAGTCATGTGTATATTTTCCTCAATCACCCTGTTGTGGAGTATGTCTTAACCTCTCACTTTTTGCTATGTATTTTTCTTAGTTCTCACAGAAAATCCATGTTAGTTTTATAATACTAAAAACTATTTGTTTTTACTTTAAAATAGTGAAATGATTAATTTAATTTGTTCCAAACAATGATCGGTAAAATAGATGCCCATTGCCAGTTAATAAAAAGAGATTTGTTTGGCAAAAGCATTAAGCTGAATATGGGGACCCTCAGATTATCATTCCTTAGATTTTAGTCTAATTTATGTGATGTAATGTGTTTTTCCTTTTTTTTATAGATTTTTGAAAGTGGCTCACTTGAATTTCAACATGCATCATTTCATGTTTGGGATTTTTGAGACTTTGTGCTTCACATTGGTAATGAGACTGGTTACTTAGTTGGCGACAAATTAGTAGTATGCAGGGTAAATTAGTTTTATTCTATAGGTTTTTTCATGACTTTGACTAATCCCTTGTTTATTTATATAGTACAACTCCGTTGTAGTTAAAGTACCTACTTCATTGTTATCTTGCATTATTTTAATGGTTATGTCATTTATTCATTGACTGTGCAGGTTGGTTATGGAAGACCCGCACTTCTGACCACTAACCATACCTGCACACACATGTTAAACTTTGCTACCATGGTATGTTGAAGATGCCATTGAATTAAATTTTGCTGATTCCCTTCCTTGATCTGTGTGCCGATTGCCGAGGTTTCATATAACGAATGCAGTAAGTACTTGGCAATAATGTTGACCAAACAGGATCCATGTTTCATCCTAGAAAATGTAAATTTTATTTTTCTGATGGTAAAGTTGTCCAATTGCATTATAAGAAAATCTAAACTGCGGAGTACCATGCTGCAATGAATAGGCAGGCTTGTTGATACTTGTGATACTGATATTTGATGTAAATATCTGAAAGTCTTTTATTGCTGTAATGAATAGGCAGGCTTGTTGATACTGCTTGTGTCTATTACCTTCAGCTTGTCTTTTGTTCATTCGAAGGCAAGTGGAATGGTTTCATGGTGGCCCTCAAGCTAGATTATTTTAATGATATTTATACTTATAAAAAAGGCTTGAATGAAAATGGGGACCCTAAATAAGATATACTCCATAAACTTTAGTCTAATTTATGTGATCTAATTTGTTTTCCCCTTCACTTTTCATAGATTTCCGATGCTGGCTCACATGATTTTCAACATGCATCAATTTGCGTTCATAACGTTCAGAATTTTTTGAGGTTTTGAGCTTCACATCGGTAATGGATCTGGTTACTTAGTTGGCGACAAATTGGTATTGAAGGTAATTTGTTTGATCCTATAGTTTCCTGCATGACTTCAATTAATCCCTTGTTTATTTATATACCGCCCCCCTTTTAGTTAAAGTACTTATTTCCTTGTGGAATTAATCTATTTTAATGGTTCTATTATAAAAGTCATTGAATGTGCAGATTGATTAAGGAAGACATGGACTTATGGCCCCTAACCATACCTGCACACACATGTTCAACTTTGCTCTCAGGGTATGTTGAAGATTCCATTGAGTACATGTTTATTAATTCCGTACCTTAATATGTGTCTTGATTGTTCTTATTTCATACTACGAATGCAGAAAGTAATTGGCAATCATGGAGGTGATCTGTTCCCACACTTGACATCATTTACATTGCTACTGAGTAAGGTAAAATAGCTGCATCATCATTAATAAAGTCTTTACCATCAACTGTGGTGCGGTGCACATTGTAAATTTCTTTAGGTCAAGACTTGATATTAATACAATTAACTAAAATACTTATCTATTGTATAAAAAAAGCTAATATATATATATATATATATATATATAAATACTTGTCTATTGTATAAAAATCCAATACATATATATATATATATATATATATATATGATATACTATATATAAAGACTTGATATATATTAATTCATGTATATGTAGTCAAAGTACATTTGTGGTGATTCAATCGCATTAAACTCTAAGTTTAGATGTCATATAATGACAAAGGGATAATAAATGGATACATTGACATGTTTTGACCTTACAATAGAGAAGCACAATCACAAAATTGTTTGCCTCGCCAGATGAGACAAACGAAGTGAGTTCCTCCACAAAGCTTCCAAAGAGCGTGACGTTGAAACGATAACTAAACCAAATGGTAAAGTGCAAAATAATTGTTCAAAGTAAAATAAAAAAGGTAGGTAACACACAAATCTCAAATAAGGATGTCTCACCCCCTGTTATCCAACTCAATGAGAATGAGACTGTTTTTCACAGGGGTGATTGTTTTTTGATTCGCGGCCTTTGTATGGATGTGTTTGTGCGTACACGGGACACTGAATAATAGGGTACAGAAAGGTGCGGGGATTTGACATAAGGTGTATTGCTATTTGTAAACCCAAGACAAAAAGGGCTTTGTCATCAGTCTGTATGCATTAGCGCAATTAGTGCAAATTGCGTAATATAATTTTTATTTTTATTTTATTAGATTAGGTGTGTTGTTTGAAATTGGGTTAATTTCAAATTTCAAATCTGAAGTAAATGCAATTGCTGTACCCTTTGGATTATTCCTTGATTTAAATATCCCTGTCTTCTTCGACATAACCTGACTAATAGATGATTTCAATATACTATTTTTATGATAAGTTGGTTGTCAAACCCAAACTAATCCAAATTGCTTTTACATGCATGTCACATTTGGTCGAGCATACATGGGATTGATCATCGCACAACTGTGACAGTAATTTTGAAGTTAGAAAATCCAATTAATGAGGTAAAAACCGTCATAATTTTGCACATATAATATGATTGAGATGTAGATGTTGTTTGTTCCTATTTTCCCTTATATTGATGAAGGTATTAGTGGCAAACGAATATAATCATTGAGCCCCATGAGATTATTTAAGTACTATTTTCATTTCAGAAAAAAAAAATTAACCATTCAACCGTACAAAATACTATGCTAACAGCTGATGATACCACAAATGCACGGTCCACGTATTAGTATCTGCCCTACAAATTATCAAAAACCTCACTGTACACAACATTCTTTGTGGACTGACATAGATTTTTTTCTTCATCGAGTATTAGTAGCTTAAGTCCATTTCTTGATTTAACACGGGACAATGCAACGTACAGTTGACCGTGTGTGAACACGGGCTTAGGCAGATATATTCCAACGTGAGAAAGAGATTGTCCTTGGCTTTTGTTTATCGTCATAGCAAAACACACTGTTATTGGAAACTGCCTTCGTCTGAACCTAAATGGAAGTCCGGGATCACTGGGGACCAGGTTCATTCTAGGGATAAAAATCTTGTCTCCAATGTTTTTTCCTGTAAGTACAGTAGCTGTTATAACATTCTTTCCCAAGTGATTGACCATTAGCCTTGTACCGTTGCATAGACCAGCAGCTTGGTCAACGTTCCTCATAAGCATCACCGGCACCCCAACCTTAAGTATTAATTTGTGATTTGGAATACCTGAACACTTCACTTCATTCAAGAATTCAGGCGTAAACCACTCGCTCTGAATTTCACTATCCTCATCCGACTGACAAACGGAATCAGAGCTTAAGTACTCAACAACCTCACCAGGTATTAGTGATAAAACATAGTCATTAACCTGTTCCACAGACTCCAATGTTGGAGCCAAAATAGCTCTCTCTTCAAAAAAATGTTGGCCATTCATGTTTGTAAGAAGTTGCGGATATGCAAAATCAACTAATGATTGAAGTGGGTTTGTTGTATCCGTAATTAGGAGATCTTCTGGAATGTCAATGTCACTCTCCCCATTTTCATTTGTGATGTCATTACCATCACCAATCTTGAGTATCCAATCAGCAAACTGTTTAATTTCCAGCCTCTCAGACTCTATGTTTGAACAGCCAAGTCTCATATTGGTCTTGAGTGTCAACACTTTACAATGTCCCCATAGCTTCGATGAATTGATTGCAGCAGAGACAATTTGGTTCCTTGATCCTTTCCTTATAACAGGCAATATTTGCCTGAAATCACCACCAAGTACGACTGTTTTACCACCAAAAGGTTTGTCCACATTAGCGCGATCGACGGTTGACATTATGTCCCGTAGTGTACGGTCAAGTGCTACAAAGCAGTTCTTTTGTAGCATGGGCGCCTCATCCCAAATTATGAGTTTCGTGTGTTTCAGCAGTTCTGCTCTTGGACTACCTTGATTGATACAACACGTGGAATCGTCGTGTGGGTTCAAGGGTATTGCGAAAGTTGAGTGACCAGTTTTTCCTCCGGGAAGCAATAACGATGCAATTCCGCTGGATGCAACATTGAGAACAATCATACCCATCGAACGACATCCTGCAGAGGTTGTGTTCCATAAGTATGTTTTTCCCGCCCCACCATATCCATTAACAAAATAGAAACCACCACTTCCAGATGTAACAGATGTCATAATCTCATCGTATGCCCTCTTCTGATCGTCGTTCAACTTCTCTAGTAATGATTGGTGAGTCCTTACCATTTCATCTTTGTCATACCTTGTTTCATCGATTATCAGCTTGTTTTGGAAATCAAACCCTTCTGTAATGGTAGGGAATGGCATTGAAAAGTCAGCAAGTGATCTTCCATTAAGACGGAGCAACTTCTCGATCTCAATTAGGCACATGTTTTTCAACTCTGCTTCACATATTTGAAGTCCTAAACGACAAATAATATGAATGAGTAAATAAGGAATATAGTGGACAAAACATTTACAAAATTAAGTAATCTATATGATACCTGGTGTGTCCATCTGCCTTCGTGTGTTATACAAAATTCCATCTGCAAGGAGATTCCAAGTGGACTGCCATACAAAATCGGCTTTGCTCATTGTGTTCATAGACAATAAAGTCACAAACATTCTCCGCAATTGATTCCCAGATGCCAGTTGGCTTGCCTCTGTAAGTGCATCCACGTATTCTCTATCTCCTTCCAACAATCCCAAGTGAAAGCAAGCGTCCTCAAATGTAGGGTGCATCTTACCGTTAACCGTTCTTAAAGCCTTATAACTCTTGCACCCCTTTTGAACGTTGAGTAATATCCGCAAATAGTATAATTCACCGATACCGGGTGGAACATAATTAAGCCTACCAATGCTATGTCCCTGTTTTCTTGGTTGCCAATACTTACCTTTTGCGTTGTATACAAATCGAGTTGGGAATTCAGAATAAGTCAAGTCTCTGCCCTCACTGTACAGTCTATTAGCTGCAAACCAAGCAAGAAACACGGTATCCGAGTTTTGAGCCCTGACTATAACATCTTGAATGTTGTCATGGTCATGAAATGGTACAGTTTGCTCATTTGGAAGATGAAACGTTAACCTTTGCACAGGAGGCCACTTGTGGTGGATTTCGAATGCAAAAATCCTCCAAATAGCTTCCGATGGGGACACATATCGACAATCATAATAATTCTTGATTTCGTCGACCGTGGCATCATCATCACCATTGTTTGTGCTGCGCAACACCTGTAAAGTGGCACGGTCTGGTCCCTTGTTAACATATTTGAACAAATATTTAATGGAATTGGATTTGTTACAATACTCCACATTAACATGGCCACGATACCTCATCAACAGGTGGGGATTGTATGGAACCACAAATCTGTTATCTAATTGGGTTCCCATCTTATCGATGGTTATGCCAGTATCCATACGTTTGTAATTTGGGTAACCATCCTCGTCAATTGTGGTTGACTGTGCAAACTTTTTGGGGAAGAACTTTGTACATTTTTGGTTGGTCGTGCATGAAGAACTCGGGTTCGCACGACCACATGGTCCATGCATCATATATGCCGACACAGCCTCATGTAGATTGGGATAAAGAGTAGGATCGGGCAACTCTGCAGATATAATGTTATCTATATCTGTAGTTGTGTTCAGCTTGTTTGCAGCAGCTAACCACACCAAGAAATGAGCGTGTGGAAGACCTCTCTTTTGCCACTCAACTGTATACATCACTGCAACATAAACATGGATATTAGCAATTATAAAAACACACAAAAGCGTAATTTGTTAGCGTGCAAATAACAGAGTGAAAAAAGGAATACTACATAAAAAACCAATTTTACTTAAGTACCTGCGTCAACCTTGCCAAATATGTCGTTAGTCCTTAAATCTGTAATGAGCTGGTCGAGCTTAAGCTTAAAGATACGGGACACTATGTCTGGTCTGTCAGATGCTTGGAGACCTCTCGACTGAAGGAACTCAACCATTTCGGGCCACTTTGTGTTGCAAGTTATTGTAATGAATAAGTCTGGATAACCAAACCTCTTACAAATAGCCATCGCATCTTGACAGTTATTGAACATATACCGAACTCCCCCTGTAAAAGATGCCGGTAGTATAACACGCCGGCCTATGGAAGATGCATCTGTTTCACCTCTAGTAACTGCGTCTTGGAGCCCAGTTAACACATCAGATCTAATGAGTTGTTGATTGTTGCGGATGTACGAAAGTCTTTGAGATTCAATCATAGTATAACAATCAACAACAAACTGCTGAAACAACCTTCGTGCGCTGACTATCTGTCCAAACTCTACTTCTCTCTCTTGGATGCGGAAGGCAATGAACTCCCTAAGTGTGACCCTTTGTCTTTTTGCCGACCTTTCTTGACCACCCCTTTGTCTTATGGGAATATTTTCTCGAAACCCATCCTCTCCCCGGGTAAAAATTAAAGGATATTGTAATGGGAGTAGTGCAGTGTGTGTTTCGTGGACCCTTTCAAGCTCACCAGTCATATGTTTAACAACAATGTCTCTACCCTGCTCAATGTGGGAGTCATCTCCAATAATCAATGCAGCGACCTCATCACATGATGGAGTATTATGGGTCCTTGGGTCAGCGGATCTATGCCTAATCAGTCGTAGGCTAATTTTTTCATTCGGATTTTGTTCTTTGAAAGCCCTGACCTGCCTATACTTTTGTGCTATTACATTGTACTGGTCCACCATTTGTGTCAGATCTTTTACTAATGATGCATCCAGACCTGATGAATTACGACTCGAGCTGGAAGAATAATGTCTTATGTTAAACTATTAGTTCATGGATCATGAGTACACTAAATAAATATGATGTCAATTTGTTCAATAAGTATTTTATGTTGGTATGAAATATGGGAAGTTCTGAGATATACCTGAAATGACTCAATCTGTTTGATATCTCATTTTGAGTGTCGTAAATGTACAACTGTGCATATTTTGGTGTGTGGCCTTCCGTTGGTAATAGGCTCCCAATACGGTGGTAATTTTGACCACTCAATATGAATTGTGGAGGACCACCACCATCATTGCGTGAGGTATCAACCTTCCCTCCCATGGATGTAAATGCGAACATGCTGTTGTATGCCCTTATGTTCTCCCTAAAGTGACTGCTTCTATGGTCACGTCCCCTAATAAGATTCAGCAACAAAGGGGGTGGCTGTTGTAGTAGTGGAATGTCTACTTGACCTTTCATACAACACATGCTAATGTCGGGGGTGTTTGATCTGTCACTCTTAACTGCCCTCTCTTGAAACCAAAATAAAGCCATGCATTCCTTACATCGATAAGTTGGTCCTCCGAAGTCAAGAAAGGCTGTAAAATACAATTTCACTAAATATCACCAAGACATGTACTAAAATATACAATTGTTGCGCAATGATTAATAATTAGTGAAAATGCCATATAGAAATACATACGCTCTGACTCGTACTTGTCATACAGTATAGAACGACCATCGTAGTTTTGGTGTTCGTTTGGTGGTTCATAGAATTATAAAAGTGAATTTTGATCTAAAATATTTCAAAATTGATTTAGTTCCATTTCAAATTCGTTGGTGTCATCTGATTGGTTATACATTATAATGTCATTAAATTCCTGCTGGCTGTATGATGTCTGAGGTAATGATTACTGAAATTGAGGTCAAATTTGAAATGTGCATTCAATACTTGACTGTTATAATATGCGCTGGCTATTAAAGTGTGGTTATTGTGCCGAATTATATGGCCGAATATTCTACAGCCTTTATGTCATTAAATTCCTGTTGGCTGTATGTTGTATGAGGTATTGATTACTGAAATTGAGGTCAAATTTGAAATGTGCATTCAATACTTGACTGTTATATGTGCTGGCTATTAAAGTGTGGTTATTGTAGAGATTTATATGGCCGAATATTTTACAGCCTTTATTTCAATTGAAGCGTTGAGTCATCAAATGTAGAGGTACATGTCATAATTTATTTGGTGACGTGTAATTATATGAAACGATTACATGGACAACACTTGAATGAGGGCTTTGAGAGAAGCCTTCATTGTATATAGTATAGATAAGTGTATCATGCGTTGGCCTTATCTATAAGGTTTGAATTTGGAGCCTATTTTGTAATTGGATTTTTTTGACCTGACCCAACCCAACCCTGTAAAGTTCGAGGTTATACCAACTTGACTCGACTCGACTTCAGGTGGTGTACGGCTCACATAATTATCAGAAATTTAGACTCGCATTTAATCTAATCTAATATCTATTTAACAATTTGAATCTCTTATTAACAAGACACATATCTAATTTAAGTGTAAAAATGTCATTACCCTCTTTTTTTTCTTCTTACCCTCTCTTTCTTCTTACATTCTCTTGCCTCCTTTTCACTTTTCTCTTACACTCTTTCTTTTTTCTTTGGCTTAAATACAGTTTTGGTCCCCCTATTTTGACCAATCCACGATTTTGGTCCCTAAACTTTTAATTTGACGATTTTGGTCCCCCTATTTTCCCAATTTGAAAAATCAAGGTCCCCCACCCCAATTTTGACTCAGTTTGACTGACTTATCCTACGTGGCAGCCCACGTGGACTGCCACGTAGGCACACCCCCCCACCCACCCCACCCCCCCACTGTTTGTCTTCCCCACCACCGACCCACCCACCCCACCCCAACCCCCCCCACCACCGATCCCCACCCCCACCCTCCACTGTTCCCCTTCGCCCCTCCCACCACACCCCACCCCCACCCCCACCGTGAACCCCCCATCCCCACCGTGAACCCCCCCTTCCCCTTCCCCTTCCCCTTCACCGGATCTGCGAGAGAGAGAGAGACGCAGAGAGAGCGACGGTGAGCGAGAGAGAGCGATGGTGAGCGAGAGAGAGGGAAAGCGAGGGGGGAGGGGAGAGACGGTGAGCAAGAGAGAGAGGGAAATCGAGGGGGGAGGTGCGAAGGGGAGGGGGTGCGAAGGGGAGGAGGGGCGAAGGGGAGGAGAGGCGAAGGGGAGGGGGTGCGAAGGGGAGGGGGGAGGTGCGAAGGGGAGGAGAGGCGAAGGGGAGGGGGAGGTGCGAAGGGGAAGGGGGCGAAGGGGAGGGGGGAGGTGCGAAGGGGAGGGGGCGAAGGGGAGGGGGGAGGTGCGAAGGGGAGGGGAACAGTGGAGGGGGGAGGGGACGAGGGAATCGGTGGTGGGGGGATGGGGGAGGGGAACAGTGGAGGGGGGGAGGGGAAGAGGGAATCGGTGGTGAGGGGATGGGGGAGGGGAAGAGGGAATCGGTGGTGAGGGGATGGGGGAGGGGAACAGTGGAGGGGGGGAGGGGAAGAGGGTCACGAGGAAGAAGAAGGTGGGGTGGGGGGGGTGGGGGGGGGGGGGGTGGGGGGTGGGGGTGTGCCTACGTGGCAGTCCACGTGGGCTGCCACGTAGGATTAGTCAGTCAAACTGAGTCAAAATTGGGGTGGGGGACCTTGATTTTTCAAATTGGGAAAATAGGGGGACCAAAATCGTCAAATTAAAAGTTTAGGGACCAAAATCGTGGATTGGTCAAAATAGGGGGACCAAAACTGTATTTAAGCCTTTTTCTTTTTACTTTACTTTTATTTTTCCCATAAATAATTTTTCTATTTCTCTTATCACCTCACTTTAGTTTTTTTAACTAAATTTCTAAATTTATACAAACACTAATCTACTAAAATTACCTATAAAAATATAAATGAGTCACACGAAAAACAAAAAAAAAACTATCACCTTTTTGGAAAAAGTTATCACCTTAAAATTTTAATTTTTCTCTCCGAAATCTGTTTACACTCTTATTGATAATCTACTATCACCTCTTATTGATAATCTACTATCTATCTTTTACTATCTACTATAATCTACTAATCAACTAAAATAATCAATTGAAACTACGAGATAACTGCAATCTAATCTAATCTAATATCTATTTATCTATTTATACAAACAAACTTTCTATGAAATTACCAATTTGAATCTCTTATTAACAAGACACATATCTAATTTAAGGGTAAAAATGTCATTACCTTTTTTTTTCTTCTTACACTCTCTTATTTTTTTTCTCTTTCTTCTTACACTCTCTTTCCTCCTTTTCACTTTTTTCTTACACTCTATCTCTTCCTTGTTTCTTTTTACATTACTTTTACTTTTCCCATAAACAATTCTTCTCTTTCTCTTATCATCTCACTTTTGTTTTTTTAACTAAATTTCTAAATTTATACAAACACTAATCTACTAAAATCACCTATAAAATCACCAATACAAACACTATCGAGTTATTTTAGCTCGTAAGCAAAATAGGTTAGGGCCGACAGGTTAGTTCGCCAACTCCTTAAAAAAGGTTGGGCTGAAATGGTCCTCGTCATTCCTCCACCTTATATATAACTCGATATTCCTAGCTCTTCACACCGCAAAAGCTACTTATTATAGCTTCCGGTAGAATCAATTTTGGTGATTTTTGGACCAACAAAATTGATTCTTCATAACAAACCCAAACATCTTTATAGCATAATGAAATTGCTTTTTTGACCTTGCAAACTCACGTCCATGAGCATATGACGCGACGCCAAGCCAAACATGGGCAAGCAAAATATGACACTTATCCATGTTAGGCTTTAGATATAATAAGCTCGGAATTACGCTCATTCGGTCTCTCTATAATTTATCTTATTTATTTGTCTCAAATTATTTGTTATTTTAGAATTTAAAAAAAAATCAAAAACTTCTCCGCAATACACTAGTTATCTTAATTACTTTATACTAATTCAGTTGTAAGTTGTAACAATGCTATCACAGTTAAAAAAAGACTTTTAAATCTTGAAAATTAACATAACTAATCATTTTCATAAGATCACACATATCCTTAATCGACAAATAAAATGAAATGGCGGGAATAGATTGTATTCAAAAAAGGCTTGCTAGCTAAACCTGTTAACATCTCCCCGACCATTGATGCACTAATAAAATGATCATAATCTTGTAACCTCAAATATAAGCAAAAGTCACAAAATTCAAATGTGTTTCAAAAATGCTCATTCTGTGCCATCTTAATCCCCTCAAGAGTTTAGTTTTTGCTCTCTGATATTATTATTGCTGCTAAAATTATTAATTTATTATTGACATGAGTGTGGAAATGTTTTGGTGGGAAATAGATTATCTAACATTTGTCATATGTGAATTTAGAGTGAAATAAGTTCCCTTCTTAAGCTCCATATTAGCTTAAAAATCTTCGCAACCAACAAGAATCGTATAGAAATTGAATTCCGTAAGCAAATTTAAAGAAATTTATGAGTATCTTTCAATAACATGAAGTGTGTATAAACTAATTGGGTGAACCTGAGAATGACAGAGTAAACAATTGAAATCTTTCTTCAAGTCTTTTTCCCTCCTCTACTTACAGAACTTTATCAGTCTTGCAGTAATTGCAGTAATCCTCAAATGACCATTTTCAATTGCCATCTGTCCAGCTTTTGGCTTTTTCATAAATCCTGAGAGCATATCTTCTCACTTGCACAACTAGAGTCCAGATTCTCCCAAAACCATCAGAAAGGAAGCAGCACTTTGAGAAACCACAAAATCATAGAATCTCGATCAGCACAGAGAATGTAGATGAACATCATGCTTCCAATCCAGGTGATGTGAAAATGCCAGGTCGATGAACAGATATCAGCAATCTCAGAATCATCTCTTCCACCAATCTGGGATTTTTAGCCTCCAACTTCTATGAACAGATCACATGTTAAAACGCTATCAAAATCTTTATTTTGTAAAATTTTAATTTGGAAGTGGTCGTATCAATATATTCATCCCTTTCAGGGTTGCCGCTGTAACTGAAGAGCAAATGTACAAGGTTGATGAACAGATATCAGCAATCTGAGAATCATCTCTTCCACCAATCTGGGATTTTTAGCCTCCAACTTCTATGAACAGATCGTCGGATCACTGGAAGCTTGTGCTTGATCTGTCTCCACAGCATGTTAATAGCATCTTCCCTTTTTGGTGGATACTGGAATTCATAATGATGGGAGATGTTTTTAAGCTGCTTCCACATTTCAGTCCATTTCTGCTTTGGAAGCCTTTGAAGCTGATTGATCATGTACCCTGGCTCCAATGCTTCATTGAAAGAGAAGAACATTGAGAACTGAGAGTAGTCAATCTCATTCTCAAATGGGAGTTCAATTTGATCACTCACAATAACAGGAACACAGTGACTCACGATCGCGTCAAAAAGGCGACATGAGGAAGGGGTGTCTCCTGCTGGATGCAAACAGAATTTTGATGAACGCATCCCTTTAGATGACTGTTATAACAGAAGCAGAGCGTTGATGGATTACTATAGTTGATGGTCTTGTCATTATCAGGCAAAAGAACAACAAAACAAGGAAAGACTAGCAAAGGAACAAAAGAATAAAAGTTGACCATGATTATTCTCCCACTGCAAAGACTTATCTGAATAAAGAATGAAGAAACTTTTGAGATCTATGCTCCCTTAAAATTGTGCATGCTTAAACAGGTTAACATATAAATGTTTTCAGTGGTAACGGAAAAAATCTAAATGCTTAGACATACAACTACTCTTTCACAACCAAAAATATTATCTTCTGGCTTGATGGTATTAGCTGAAAACACAATAAAGAAAGTTCCTGTGCTTCCAAAACATTTCATTTTGTTCATAAAAGGTAAATAGCATCCCAGTGTCAGAATGCAAGTCGAAGACAATTTAAAAGAAGAGCAACTGATCATTGATCAGGAACTGTGGTTCAAGTCACCAAATATTTTTTTCCTGTTATCAAAATTCCGGCTCCTTTGATTGACAGCGAGGAAGAAAAATAATTGCAAAAATGGCCTTTTAACTATAAGAGATGGTTAGCCACGAATTTTCCAACTAAATATAAGTGAAAAACAGTATAAGTTAAACGACAACGCATACCAATTTTATGTTTTCTCCTGTAGCAAGACTTTGTTCATAGTGAACATTATCATAACCAGCTAATATCTTTGTTAGTTTAGCACGGACTTTCCCATTCTGCAAACATCACAGACCACAAAAATCAAGTTGCTTGGAAATTTAAGGAACTCAATATTAATATTTCAATTAAATTTCAGCAAGACATACATCCTTACGGTGTGTCCCCCCTCTGAAAAAAAGCAGAGCGGTACGAGACTCATACGGATCTTGAGGCTCGTCATTCATATAAGAATTCACAACATGTACATATGGGGACACTACATCTTTGTTCAAATTAGAAACGCCTTTGGGGTAACGGGCAAAATCAACAACAACCTGAATAGACTCATTCACTTGATCCCGCAGGAACCTAAAGGCATTGGGATGTGTCATAGGAAATACATGGTCTCTACCTCCAGACCTTTGCCAGTACTTGGATTTCCTTAACATCTCTATCAAATCAACCTGAACAAGAAAACAAGCCATGTTTAAACACTAGCAACATAAATCCAACATATAAAAAAGCATACATGGAAAAATTACACCTCAAACTTAATTCAAATCAATAATTCGAATTCCATGGATACCCAATTATAGAACTTTTAATGCACATTCTCAGAAAAATATAGAAGCAACTTCTATGCAAGGCTGGTTGACCTTGCACTTACAAAATACCATCTCTTTTTTCTTTAATAAGTGATATCAAATGACTAATCGCTATCGTATACTGTCTATGATAAATAGCAGCAATAGTGTAGCGGAATTTGAGCAAACGACTCTTTTTCACATTCAGCGAATGACAACACTGACTGGTATGCATAAGTGTGTTTGTTTAAGATTTAGGCCCTGTTTGGAAGAGCTTATATTTGAGCTTATGAAAAACAGTTTATGCAAATAAATAAGTTTTTATGTATTATTCATAAGTTTGTCAATGTAGTTTACGAAAAAAGAGCTTATGGAGATACAACTTTTTTTTTGTTACCATGTTTTTGGTGCGCAGTTTCCACTGACTTTGCCGACGACTAATCTACACTAGAGAACCTGGCTGGCCACGAGTACCCGGCTTTGCCGGCCCGTGTGGTTCTCCCCTCCCAACAATAAATTATGAAATAACATAAAAACTTATTTATCTCTATAAGCTATTTTTTATAAACTCAAAAATAAATTCTTGTAAACATAGCTAATTTCATGACAAAAGTGAAAAACACAACTTCGAAAGCATAATTTTCAAGTACTAGCCTTTTTCAAATGCGACAAATGGCCGGGATTTTAGAATTGCAAAAGCTAAAACAAAAAGTAGCAAACAAATCAGTTCCCAGCGTCCTATCCTACAAAAATTATGGCAAGAAGTCTCATTGCATATTGAATGATATTTAAAGAACTAAAGAATCGCAACCAAAAAAAAAAAACTGAACTGTGAATCAAGTACCTGCAATTGTCGATCAATCTGCGTTTCCGGATCCCTCATGTGACGACCATGAGTATTAAAACTGAGCGAAGAAAAAAACGGCACGAAGAACACGTCAGCAATCTCCGGATCCGAAACCCTTATTGCTTCACTTCCATTACCACCACCGTCGATAAGCGATCCCATCATCCAATACTCCACGCTGTGCTGCTTCCCCACACCGGAATTATTAGGCCAGATCGGAAAATCCACGGCTGTCACCGGTGATTCCGTCATATTGCTGCGATTGATCATGTCGACGTTAAACCGGCGAGGGAGATCGTACATGTAAACCCTGAGAGGAGTTTCCGCGGTGCACGGAGCAATTGCAATAACCGCCGGTGATTTTAACATTGGCAATGAATGATAATAAGATCGAATGTCGAGTGTCCCTATCAAAATTGAACACGGAATGAGAAGTAAGAGTGCCAATATGAATGAAGTAACCAATTTTCCAAATCCAAACATTTTATTTTTTTCAATTTTTTCACTGGCAATGAAATGTTGTTAATAGATCAGCTAATGCTACTGAAGCTGTTAAAGGAAATATCAGCTCAAGATGCATTGCGTGGTTTGGAGGTTGGGAATATTTATTTTTATCAGAATAATAACTTGATTAGCAAGTGTTAGCTACTTTCGATTATTGTATTTTTTTCGCGCAGAAATCGGAAAAGCGGTGTGGAAGACTTCGTGAACAAGGGAATAGGGGAAATTGAAAATGAGTATTGAAATCAAGGTCCGCGTTTACCTGAGAATATTTTTGACTGGGGAGGGTTGAATGTTGAAAGGTGAAACTACTATTTCACATGTTAATGCACAACGTGTGTTTAGAAAACGAGAATTGAACGGCGAATCAATACCAACCTGCCTGTACATCATGATCCTCGACTCATGGAGTTGTCGCATGGAAGTTTGCCCAATCACCATCTCCATCTCCAAGAATAAATCCGGGAATAAACACTCGTTGAGTGATTTATTTATTAAAAAAATCTTTATTAATTTAGTCCTTAAACTTGAATTTATTCCTTAAACTAAAACCTCATCTACTTTATAAAAAAAAAAAACTCATCCACTATTTATTTTTTAAACTATACCAAAACTTTTATTATCAAAAAACTATATCAAAACTTTAAGATTTTATTAGTAGTACTTAATATTTTGTGAAATTTTCCGCAATAGTCCAAGTAAAGGGCTACATATGTGTGGTCTTATCCTGCTCGAAACATTAGTCTCTACAGTTGTGCGTAGAGGATATACGGTTTATACCAAAAAGATATGAAAATCAATACACCAAAAAACAAAAAAAAGGATCTCCTGGCATAAAACTTTCTGATTTTTTGGCCCATATTTCTAATGGGCCTGTTGATCTTAGGTGTAACGCTCCGGTATTTTCATTTAGTAAAAATACCCAAGTGTACCATCCCTAGAACATCAGAGATATATTTCCTGCTTAGACACTGAATATCACTATAAATTCTCGCTGAATATAAACCAAACAGTCTTATTCACAAACAAGACGATACGGTTCTCAGACCATAAACCATCAGCAACTATAGTATTCAGTATCATACAAGAAAGTGGAAGAAAGATATAACATTAAAGACATAGTGTTGCAGTACATAGACAACAAAGGGAAACATAAACTTAAGCATAAAGCTAAGTCATCAGCAACCATCCGAGCTCAACCTACTCGTGCCTCTGTGGTCCTCTCTTTCCCTGTTTCTCTGTAAAACAACAACATATAAACAATGAGATACAATCTCAGTGAGTTCTACTGAGACCCCTACTAAAACTCTCGGTTTAATTATGAAACATTTTTGACTCAACACGGCACCGACTGCGCGAACACTAACTCCCGATGAACCGCATTATTTTACACATAGCATTCCACCGACTGCGCGAACGCTAACTCCCCGTGAACCGCACAATAAACAATTTAATATAACACCGACTGCCGACTCAGTACGACACCGACTGTGCAAACGCTTTCAAACCCGGTGAACCGCACAATAAACAATTTAATATAACACCGACTGTGCGAACGTTTCCAAACCCGGCGAACCCCCTAACCAATAGTACATTTCCCTACTGGCACGGAACCTAGGGTAGGGGATCATGACTGCCCCGCCTAGTATGTTAGTCCCATTTGCATTAGACCTTTATTTGAACATTTAGTTCGCATCATAAACAAAATCTACGTTTGCTCTCGCATACTAACTTATCGCTTTCCGAAATAATTTATGACTCCAAAAACAGTTCATTTTACCTTTCAAATTGTATATTCAGTTAGGCCTCTGAATAAGCTTTCAAACACATCTTAGAACACCTCAATCGGGTTCCCGGATCAAAAGTTATCGCGAAAACAAAAATCAGTGTACAGGAAAAACTGCAAAGCGTCGCGACGCGAACTGCTTCCGTCGCGACGCGAAAAACATCAGAAAAATTTCGTTGCAAATTTTTAAGGAGGGTCGTGACGCGATGGATGCGTCTCGCGACGCGATGGCTGTTGAGAAATGCAGATTTTTGCGGTTCCTCGCGAAATCCGCTATTCCGCTCAATTCCGATTCTTGTTTCGATTGAAAACAGTTCAAACAACCATAAAAACAGATCCAATCCCCATCACCCAATCAATCAAATCAATTAAAAACTCAACTTAAACGAATTTTATCAAAATACGATATATTTCGAAATAACGGTTTTCGATTCAAAATCTTTCGAAATCAATCAACGTAAAATTCATTGTAAAACGAAATAATCCTAAACGTGAGTAAAACTCACCCTTGAAGCGAGAGTCGATACCGAACTGAAATCACCGAGACTTCAAAATCCCCAAACGGAACCCTGTAGTCTCCAATCCGCTTCCAACTTCGATTAGAACTTCAAATCGCGTTCAATCTTCCTTGGCTTCGTTCCTAATCATGTTTCAATCATGAATATCGTTCTCCAATCCATGATTTCGATCAATCCCTCACCAAAACCCTAAAATTCGAAATCAATCAAAGTGGGGGAAAATGGGTGAGAGGTTACCTAGTTCTTGGAGGGCAACAATGGAGGTGAGATGATGATGATGATGAACTTTGGGGGCTAGGGGGTGAGAGATTTTTCCTCTTCTCCTCTTTCTCTTCTTCTTTCTTCTCTTCTCTTCTTTCCTCCGATTCCTTCTTTCTCTTCTCCTTGACTTCTCTTCTTTCTTTTATTTCTATTAAGTGGCAATATGGTCAAATGACCATATTGCCCTTAATCTCTTATTTCTTCCCCAAATCACTCTTATTCCGTTTTATCGGGTTAGCGTTCCTGAGCCAGCCAAATAATTACTTTAGCACTCAATAATTTTACTAATCAAGCATTAAAATAATTCAATTGGGTTAACATCCAAATAATTCGACTAATTATTTTGAGTATGTTACATATGGTCTCTGATCTTGTTGGCACCGATGGCTTGTGTGATCTTCGGTGTTTAGAACCTTATATTCCTTCGGGTTTTCTCTTCAGAATTCATGCCTTACTATCTCCAAATTTGGATTATGGCGATGATTTGAGTTTGTGGTCAGGTAACAGTCTCGATGAGTTCTCTATTATTAGCGATTTTGATCTAATTTTGAATTATGGTGTGATGCCAATTAATCCTCTTTGGGCTAAAGTTTGGAAGATTCGAGCTCATGAGAGGGTTTGAGCCTTTGTTTGGCTTTGGGTGCACGACAGACTCTTGACTTATTCAAGGAAGAATGCAATGGGGATGGGTAATTCCTTTTGTTTCCATTGCGGTACTGTTACATAATCAACTTTGCATGTGTTATGTGATTGCCCCCGTTCTTTGAATTTGTGGTTGGGTTTAGTTAAAGCCGAAGATCGAAGTGCTTTATTTGGTGGTGATTTGATGCAATGACTCTATTTTTATTTGATGAAAGCCGGTTGGAATAGAGATAGTGTTGAGTGGCCATCACGTTGGGTCGTGGGATGTCATCTACTTTGGAGTTGGAAAAATAAAGAAGAACATAGTGTGTCATATATTCGTCCTTTTAGACCTTATGGCGTGGTTTCTAATTGTGTGAAGGAGTACCATGCTGCAATGATTGCTTTTTGGTCGGTGCAAGATAGTGTCATGGAGTATGTTAGTGTTGAGTGGGTCCCCCCTGATGATGGTTGGGTGTGTCTTAATTGTGATGGGTCCTTAAGGCTTCTTCTAAGGTTATTGGTTGTGGTGGTCTAGTGAGAAACTCTAATGGTGCTTGGATCACAAGTTTTTCTAAATTTATTGGGTTCTATGACCCTTTTGCTGCTGAGCTTTAGGGTGTTTTTATTGGCTTACAACTTGTTCGCTCTAAGGGTTGGAGTAGGGTGGTGGTGCAGGTGGATGCCAGGTGGCTTATCATGTAATCATTGGTTTGGAGAGTGGACGCCTATCGGGGAGGAATATTGTTAGAGAGATCCATAAGCTGCTAAAATTGCCTTGGGATGTCTGTTTTGTTAGCATGTTCAGAGAGGCTAATCGTTGTGCAGATGATTTGGCAAATACTGGGTGTTGTCAATCTGAAGATTTGACTTTTTGTGAACAGTGTCCTACTTCCGTAAGACCGTTATTAGGGGTTTTCACTGATTGGTTTGGTTCAGATTTGGCCAAATCTGTTGTCCAAACCAATTACAATTGCTCGATTTGGGTTAGTTCGGATTTTACGTTTTTTCTCCAAAATTTGAATCAAAACCAGTCTGATATTAGATGGGTTGGTTGGGTTTGGGTTCATAGACCATGCACTAAAATGTTAATCTTCTAAAGTATAAAAAAAAAACTACATTTCTTGTAATATTTCCAACACTTTTAAATAGCCGAAAAAATTCTACAATTTAATAATTAGATCATATAAAACTCAAACTAGGGGAAGAGGCTGCCTCCTTTTACTCCTACTAGGGGGATTCGACAAGGAGACCCGCTTTCTCCTTATTTGTTTGTTATTTGCATGGAAAAGCTTTCTCATGCCATTCAGGAAGCTGTGGAGGATAACCATTGGAAGCTGGTTAGAATTTCAAAAAAAGGTCCCCTCCTTTCTCACTTGTTTTTTGGTGATGATGTACTTCTTTTTACTAAAGCTAGTGCTAAACAAGCTAGATTTGTGGCTGACCTATTTATCAAATTTGGAGCCGTGTCTGGCCTGAATGTGAATCCCCAAAAGTCTAGAGCTCTCTTCTCGGCCGGGGTTCCTAGAAGTAAAATCAACAAGCTTACTTCTATCACGGCTATCAGAAACTGTAACTCTCTAGACAAGTATATTGGGTTTCCCATGCTTAAAGGAAGAGTTAAGAAGGAGGATTTTCATTTCATCCTTGATAAGGTTCAAGGAAGACTGTCTGCGTGGAAAAATAGGTTACTCAATAAGGCAGGGCACATTACTCTTGCCAAGTCAGTTCTGAATTCCATCTCTACCTATTATATGCAGATTACTTGGCTTCCTTAAGCCATTTGTGACCAAATTGACAAAATCACCAGGGACTTTATCTGGAAAGGAACTTCTGATAAGGGGTTGCATCTTATTGGTTGGAACACTATAACCAAACCTAAGAATCAGGGAGGGCTCAGTATTAAGAGATCTAGAGAAACTAATACGGCTCTCCTTGGCAAGCTTGTTTGGGATATCCAACAGAAAACAGATAAGCTTTGGGTGGATGTGATAAGGGATAAATACATAGTGAATGACAAGTTTTTATACACTAGCAAATCCAATGGGTCTCCTATTTGGAATTCTATCAGTAAAGCTCGGTTAGAGCTCCAAGAGGGTTACAAGTTTAAAATTGGAAATGGCGACAGCTCTATTTGGTATGTTCCTTGGACTCCTTTCGGTAACATTAGCAGTCACCTTCCTTATGTTGACATTCACGACTCTCAGTTAAGCATCAAAAACATTATTCAAGAAGGAGCCTGGAACTTTGATTGTCTCTATACATATATGCCTAATCAGATAAGAAACTATATTACTGATTTACCTGCTCAGTTGAACCCGCTTGTTTCGGACTGCATTAGTTGGACGAATAATTTAGACAGAACATACTCGGCTCGCGGCGGTTACTCCTGGCTTCTGAACCGTATCTTTCCCCATTCCTCGAACTACTCTGATTGGAATTGGATATGGAAGTCTCCTAGCCCAGAGAATCTCAAAGTCCTCTTGTGGTTAGCTTGTCACAACTCCCTCCCTACGGCGGACGTCCTTCACCATAGAAAGATGTTATCTGCTCCTACTTGTCCCCACTGCTAGTCTGCCTCTGAAGTTGTGCTCCACGCCCTGCGTGACTGTCCGCATTCTCAGTATCTGTGGTCATCCTTGGGCTTCACAGATGTTAACTTTTTTTTTAACGCTAGTGTGGACGAGTGGATCCGTCACGGAGTAAATTTCCATACGTCTCCTTTTTTTGGTTGCAGGAATTTGGTGGCTGTGGAGGAAGCGAAATTTTCAGATTTTAGCTAATGAAGATATCCCGCAATTTAAATTGAAGCAGGAGATCACTTACTTGGAGAATTTGATTACTGCTTCTGACGGTTGTTCTCGCAGTCATCGTCCTGTTCGATAGACTTCTTGGCATCCATCGAGGGAAGACGTCATCGTCCTCAGTGTCGACGGCAGCTCCCTTGGAAATCCGGGTAGATCGGGTTTTGGAGGTCTCCTCCGACGTGGTGACGGTGCCTGGATAATCAGTTTCGCTGGAAATTTGGGTTACTCGGAGATCCTGCAAGCTGAGCTTACGGCGATTCATAGAGGTCTCTCGCTGGCATGGGATTTGGGTATTCGTTTACTGGTGTGCTATAGTGATTCGAAGATGGCAATCAATCTGATTGAGAGAAAGTGCAACCAATTTCATGCTTACGCTGTGTTGCTTCAAAATATCAAGGATTTGTTGATGAGAAACTGGGAGGTTAGAGTGATTCACAGTTGGAGGGAAGGGAATGCTGCTGCAGATCTTCTCGCAAAACTGGGAACTCAAAGCAATAGTACTTGGAGCACTTTTGACTTTCCTGTTCCTGGCCTGATTAGCATACTGGCGTGTGATGCAAGTAGGGAAATGTACTTGAGAAGCTAGTCTTCCGTTTCTGCCGTTTTCTTTTCCTTTCCTTTGTTCACCCAAAAAAAACTCAAACTCAATTGTCTTTCAATTCATAGTATATATACAATTTTTACAACTTAATCTTAAATTCTCAAGGTAAAATATCTAAGCAAATAACATCTTATGCTTCTAAAATTACAAAGCCATAAATGATCAAAGTGAAATTTAGCCTACTAATAAATCAAGTGTGTTGGAAAAAACTACAAAATAACGTGGTATCTTCTGAGTTGTGAAAGAACTAGTATCGTCAATAGAATAAGCCCTCGTTTGTTATAGTTTTTTTTGAAAAATAATCACTTTTTTGTTAAAATAATCACTTTAAAAAGTTTTCTATTCGTTTGTTAGATCTTTTTGAAAAAATAAGAATCTGAAAGTAATCTAAATCTACTTCATGCTAGAATCTGTTTTGAGTAGACTATTATAAAAATCATTTTCTAAAGAATGATTTTATTAAAAAAAATGATTATCATTATGCTACGCAAACACAAAACAACTTTAATTTTTTTAAAATCTCTGAAAAACTAATCTCTAAGGGTCTGTTTGTTACGGATCAAAAATTAAGTGATTTTGTTGTTAAATAATTTAGAGATTAATTTTTAAAGATTTTTAAGAAAATGAGAAGTTGTTTTGTGTTTGTATAACATACTAAAAATCATTTATTTTAAAAAAAACTTTCTTAAAAAACTGATTTTTATGAGAAGCTACTCAAAACAGCTTCTCATATGAAGTAGTTTTTAGATTATTTTCAGCTTTTCATTTTTTTAAGAATCTGTAACAAACAGACAACATGTTGTCATAAGTGATTTTTTTTTTAAAAAAAAGTGTTTTTTTTAAAAAACGTAACAAACGTGCTCTAAATTATTTAACATCAAAATCACTTATTTTTTAATCCGTAACAAATGGGCCTTAAACCAAGGAGTCACTAGCTACAAAATGCATTGGCCCGCTTGAACAATCCTCTTCCATCCAAACTTGTTAAACATAAAAAAAAACTCTTAAAACACAATTTTGCAAAATTTGATACACGTCTGGTGCCAAAGTACTAAATTTGTTCGGTACCAAGCACTACAAGAATAACAAGATTTACCGACGGATATTTTCCGCCGGAAACGGACAAAATCCGTAGGTAATATCACAGTACTGACGGAAAAAATCCGCTGGAAATCCGTCGGAAAAACGCCCATAGGTAATATTTTCCAGCGGAAATTCCGCCGGAATTTACCGACGGAAAAACCGCCGGAACACACCACAAACCGCCGGAAACAGATTTCAACATTTTAATATTTTTTATTCAAAACCGCCGGTAAAACGCCAAAACCGCCGGAAACAGATTTCGATTTTTTTTTATTTATTAAAAACCGCCGGTAAAACGTCAAAACCGCCGGAAACGTTTAATCGAATTTTTTAAAAAACCGCCGGTAACTAAGATATTCCGCCGGAAATCATTTTTGTTTTTTATTAACAGAACCGCCGATAATACCCAAAACCGCCGGAAAAGTTTTCTGAACTCTCCATCATTTATGCCAAACTCATTGTTATAATAAAGCATGCAACCAGAGACACAACAATCAATTCTTATAGAATTTAAGCCAAGTTTCGATACAAGCCTTTTAGCATCGTAATAACTTTGCGGTAAAAGTCCTTTAATCGGGGTTGCATCCAACATCATTTTAGTCATATATTCCATGCACAGTTCAGCAACATTAAATTGAGACTTAAGACCCAACAACCGAACACACATTGACAATTTAGAGTCTTGAGATCCCTCAAATAGTGGTTTATTTGTCTCACTCAAATAGGTATAAAACCTTTGAGCTTCCTCGTTTGGAACTTCTTCAGGATCGTATTCCGGTTCCTCAAAATCTAAATTTACTCCGACAGCATCAGATATCATTCCCTGAACAACGTCAAATGGTTGGTATCTCGTAGACGATTGATGGCTACTTGATGTGGGAGCTTGTACTTCAACCGAAACATTAACTGCATGAACATTAACCGCCGGAGCAGGTACCCCAGGTGCTACTTCGCCGTGACGACTCCATATCCAATAATTTGGCCTAAACCCATTATTGTACAAATCAAGTTTCACTTCTTCTTCATTTGTTATAAAACGAAATCTACAGTTCGAGCACGGACATCGAATTCCGCCTTGTCGCCCAAATTCTTCTCGACTCTTAGCAAAAAAAAACAAACTCTTCGACTCCCAGTACAAAACGTCGCTTTAAACCAGCTCTTCCAGGAAACATTCGATCGTACATCCAACTACGATCCATTTTTTGGGGATCCATGTACTACTACAATATATATGTAAAACATTAATAACCAACATATTTTTTTATATCTAATAACAAATATATATGTAAAACATTAATAACCAATATATATGTAAAGGAACACTGAGATTGGGGCTCTGTTTTCCTGCTGACAGCACTGAAGAAACTGATAAACTGCTGTGCTATTCTGATGCGGATTGGTGTGGAGATAGGATTGATAGGAGGAGTACCACTGGATACTTCTTCATGTTTAAGGGAGCACCAATCTCATGGTGCTCCAAGAAGCAACAAGTAGTTGCACTATCCACCTGTGAGGCTGAATACATTGCTGGAGCTGTGGCAGCCTGCCAAGCAATTTGGCTAATTAGTTTGCTGCAAGAACTGAAGATTGAGGTTGAGAAACCTGTGAAGTTAATGATTGATAACAAATCTGCCATAAGTTTGGCTAAGAACCCTGTGTTGCATGGAAGGAGCAAACACATTGATACCAAGTATCACTTTCTAAGAAATCAAGTGCATTGGCTTGCTTGAAGTTGTTCATTGCAGAACCCAGCTTCAACTTGCTGACTTATTGACCAAATCAGTGAAGACAAATCAGTTTGTAAAACTGAGAGGTGACCTAGGAGTTGTCATGTTTGAGACCTTGAATTAAGGGAGCATGTTGTAATTAATTCAAGGTCACAGTGGTCATTTTACTGCTTTCTTACTTTACCATTTTTACTATTGTAATTTTTCTGATTTCAGTTTCAGCATCATAGTTAAGCAGTGTTATATAAACTGTTTTGTAATTCAGCACTTAATACAACTTTGATTCAGTTACAGATTCAACAAATTCAGTTTAACATTTCTGTTTTCTCTCCTCTCTTCTTCCTCAAACCATTCTTTCTTCTCTGACTCTGTGTGGCAACGATGGAGTTCTACCATTAACTCCTTGGGTTGTGATGTGGCGTCAAAGTGGTCATTTCATTGGATAGCTCGATGTTGCTCCCGGTGCTCCCCGGACTCCCCAACAAAAATTACACTTGTAAATTCAAATTTTAACACACTCAATACTTTCGAACCAGACAATTTCGATATTAAGGTACTCAATCGAACTAAAATACAAAAAAAGAACATAGTAATTTTGTTCAAAGATGGTGAATAGCGGGGACTAACAAACCTTATAAAACTTTGGCATGTATTGATGAGAAGGCGGAGATAGCATGGGTGAAGAGTAAAAAGGGTTCAAGAGGTGGTGAAGAGATCGAGGTTAGGGAGAGCGTGGAGTACAGGTGCCAAATCAATGGATTGCATGAATTTGGATTGGAAATAAAAGACGGAAATGCTAAAATGTTCCCGGGGTCCCTTAACTTAATTTAAAGTAATGATTTAGTCACTTATCTTTTTTTGTCCCAAATCAGTCATTTATGTCATAGTTTTAAAAACCGGCTCGGCCCGGCCAGTCGGACCGGTCGAACCGGGAACTGGGGGGTAACCGAGTCGGACAGGGTTATGGATCGGATATGCAGCAAACCGGTGAAAACCGGCTTGACTCGGCCGAGTTTGCAAAAACCGGTGACCCGGCGAACAGGTGAAAACTGGCGTGACTCGGCCGAGTTGTGCATTTTTAATTTTTTTTTTATCAAAACGACGTCGTTTAATCTGTTTCTTTTGCTATTTTTTATTTTTTATTTTTTCTTTTCCATTATTTCATTATTAGCAAAAACAAGCATCATATTTGTTGAGTACATATTAATTTGTGTGATCTAAAATAGATTAATATTATGTATGAATAAATTTAAAAATATTAATAAATTAAGACATTAATTTTTATATTTTAGTAGATATAAAATAAACATAGTTATTAATTTTACAGGTACGAAATTTATATTATATACTATATAGGTCTTGAAAATTCGGGAAATAGAGACCGGGTCCGAGTCATGCGGTCCCGGTTTTGGTCATGCGGTTCAACTGTCGACCCATCGGTCCGACCCAGTGACCCAGTGACCCGGTACCTTCACCGAGTCGGTCACCGGTCTGAGTTTTAAAACACCGATTTATGTTTTAAATTTTTAGCATCGTCACCCTTTTCCGTTAGTCTCCATCTAACTCCGTTTAAAAAAACCTATGTGGCTATTATAGTGCTGATGTGTCACAATTTATGCTTATGTGGATTATTTAGTGTAAATCCATGTCATTTTAAATTTAGTTTTATTTTAATAAAATCTGAGAATCATCTTCTTCTTCAACATTCACGTTTGCAGCAATGGAGTTCTATTCACGTTCTTCAAATCATCATCATCTTCAGTTCTAAAATCGATTCAGAATCATTTCACATCTGTTTTAACAAAATCAATCTTCAAAAATGAGATCAAAATCGAAACGAAACAAAATCAAAAACGAAATCATCAATCTTCAAATATATTTTGCATCTATTTGTTTCACATCTTCAATTTGTTTCACATCTGTTTCATATTTGTTTCATAATCAATCTTCAAAAACGAAACGAAATCGTAAAAGACATGTAGATTCTGAAGAACAGATCTGGGAAGATGAAGAACATATCTGAAATATTTGCTGGAACAGAATGGTTATGAAAACGCAATGATTACCAGAGCGAAATGGTTATAAAATTGGAATGAAATCGAAATCAAACCCTAAAAACCCAAATCGAACTCAATGAAATTGCAACACCTCCATCAGATTTCACGTCTTCTTCTTTCTCGCCTCCCTCAGATTCAGAAACGCTGCAATCTCTCTCGAAATCCAACCCTAAAAACAAAACGAATTCCTGGGTTGAAGTAAAACGATATGGTCCTTTAGGGATGAGATGAGAAGAAGATGGAGATAAACCCAGATTTTAGAAAACTCAGACTGTTTAATTATTTTTAATCAAATTTAATTAAAATTATAAATCAGCAAATAAATAATGCCACATAAGCAAAAAAAAATATGACTTAAACGATGATTAGGATTTTTTTAACGGAGTTAGATGGAGATTAACGGAAAATGGTTGATGTGCTTAAAATTTAAAACATAAAGGACTGATTTGGAACAAAAAAAGATAAATGACTAAATCGTTACTTTAAATTAAGTTAAGGGGCTGATTTGGAAAAAAAAAAAAACATAGTAATTTTGTCCAAAGATGGTGAATAGGGGGAGAAACAAACCTTATAAAATTTTGGTATGTATTGATGAGAAGAAGGTGGAGATAGCGTGGGTGAGGAGTAGTAGCAGTAATGGTTCAAGATTAGGGGTGTTCAGTGGTTCGGGCAAATCCAAACCAACCCACGATCCAATCCAAACCGATATGTTTGGTTCGGATATTTTTCGTGTTCGGGTCAAAATCGAACAAATCCAAACCAACCCGTAGTTGTTTGGATCGGGCAACGGATTTTAAAAATCAAATCCGCAAACCCGAACCAACCCATATTACGTCATAACAATTTTGTAATTTTAGATGCACACTATTTTATTTGCTTAGAATTTTTACCTTAATAATTTATGATTAAGTTGTAAAATTTTAATACAATGAATGGGAAGACTATTAGTGGATTTGAGTTTGATTTCGTGTGATTTTCAATTTTTTTAGCTATTTAAAGTGTTGGAATATCATAAAAAAGTGTTGTTTTTTATATTTTAGAAAATTAATATTTTAGTGAATGACCCGTGAGCCCAATCCAAACCAACCCATCCAATATCGGTTCGGTTTGGTTCGGATTTTGGAGGAAAAAATGTAAAATCCGAACCAACCCAAACCGAATAATTATCATTGGTTCGGGCAACGGATTTGGTCAAATCCGATCCAAACCGACCCGCGAACACCCCTATTCAAGATGGGTGGACTGGTGAGGTTTGGGAGAGCGTGGAGTACAAGTGCCAAATCAATGGATTGGATGAATATTGGATTGGAAATAATAGATGGATAAAAATCATCCATTGTTCATTAAAATTCATTAGAAATGGATAGTAAAAGTATCCAATTCATTATTATCCATCCAAGAAAATCGATCCAACTCACCTGTTTAGAATTTCTAACAGATAGATATCCAATCCATCCATTAAATTAAATTATATAAATAGATTTAAAACTAAAAAGAATTTAAACTATTTAGAAAAAATATTTAAAAGTACGAAATGAACATATCGCAATTAGTGAAAAACCACTCATTTGCACTTTGTGAAAAACCACCGTATTTCTTACATTTCTTTTTGTACAATAAATGATCCTTCTTTAGTATTTCTCTTGGTTAGGGGGAGTGGGAGAATAAAGAGGGGGAGTGGGAAAAGAAAAGGCTATATAGGACGGGTCAACCTGGCAGGCCCAAATCAGACCCATCTTTTAACTTGCATCTTACATGAAATAGCATACCCTTTTATATTGCGAATCTTCGTTCTCAAAACCCTAATCTGCTCCCTCCCTTGGCCGTGTGCGTCGGAAGAAGTAGTCAAGCAGCCATGGTAGTAACTAACCTAAACTTCTTTCCCTACTTCGATTTCAGATCTCATTTCACTCATCTGTTTCCTCTTTTTCTCAGGTGAAGTACTCCAGAGAACCCGACAATCCCACCAAGTGTAAGTTCCCTTTCGCTTTCTTAACTTGATATATTCATAAGATGAGATTTCCATTTTTTTTGGGTAGAATCATTGTTTGTGTATCGTAATTTTTTTCGCTTAACGAATCCTTCTATTGATGTTTTGATTTTGGGTTAACCTAACCTAATTCACCATTGTGCTATGTAACTGCAGCCACCAAGGCTAGAGGCGCCGACCTTAGAGTTCATTTCAAGGTACTTGCTTATGTCAATTTTTGGTCATTTATCGTTGTGATTGACTTTCTCATGAGATTGCTAAGTTTTAGAATTGAATTGGATTTTCGTATGCATTTCTTAGATGATGCTTCGTGTCTTTATACTTAAATTAGTGGTCTGTTGTCTCTGTGTACCAACCTTGGTAATCTTCACGGTTTATAATTTCACTTGTTTTTGAATGAATCTCTTTTCTTTGGTTGTGATTTGTAATGGTAGTGATAAACTGACTAATTTTTATTTCTCTTTTTAAATACTGTCTCCTTTTGCGTCCCTTTCTAAATCTTCTGAGCTGAGCTGATATGCATTTACATTTTGTTTATCAGATTTCTTAAAGATCCATCCACTTTTGTTTGTTATGATTTTTCGAGACTTGAGATTTTGTGTTTAAATTGTCCTTTGCAGAACACTAGGGAGACAGCGTTTGCTATCCGGAAGTTGCCCCTGGTTAAAGCCAAAAGATACCTTGAAGATGTTTTGGCTCACAAACAGGCAATTCCTTTCCGCCGCTTTTGCCGTGGAGTTGGAAGGACAGCCCAAGCTAAGAACAGACATTCTAATGGGCAGGGACGCTGGCCCGTCAAATCAGCTAAATTCATCCTTGATTTGCTCAAGAATGCTGAGAGCAATGCTGAAGTATGTCATGCAGCTGAATTCACTGGATGACATCATCTTTTTTGTTGTTGCATGTTTGATTCGCAATTTAGTATTTCAAACCAACTCTTTACTGATTTTTCACTTTATTGCTTCTTTCCAGGTGAAAGGTTTGGATGTGGATGCTCTATACATCTCTCATATCCAGGTTAATCAAGCTCAAAAGCAAAGACGCCGCACCTACAGAGCGCATGGAAGAATCAATCGTATGTTGATTTTTTTAATCTTTTATTGATGGATTGTGATTACATGCATATATTGATTATTGTTTTTTGGCAGCCTACATGTCATCTCCCTGCCACATTGAGCTGATATTGTCCGAGAAGGAAGAGCCTGTTCAGAAAGAGGTAGTGATTGATCATAATTCTGTAACTATTTGATTTCTTTTTGTTCTGCATGAAATGCTTATTTGTTGTTATTCTTGTAGGCTGAGACTCAATTGGCCACGAGCAAGAAGAAGTCTCAGGCTCTTCGTAGTGGTGCTTCCTCATAAATTGCTATCGAAGCTAATTGTTGAAGCCCTGCATTCCTAGATTATGTCAGTTTTGTTGCGTTTTCCCTTTATGTTTGTCATGAGCTGTTTTCGAAACTTGAACAGCAATTTTTGTTTTAGATGCTATTGGTTGACTCTTTTACTTGAAAAATTTTATGATGGTAATCCTATGATTTATTTAAGTTTTATTTATCCAGTTGTGATGCCGACGCTTTAGTTGAAAGAAAACCTGCCAAGTGTTGTTTGTTTTTTTCCTATATCCTCCTCGTCTGTGTCTCTAGAATGGTGGCTTTTCTGGATTTCACCTGTTGTTATACATGAATTATCCTTGTGTGTCATTTCCTTCTGACTGATGACTGATGCAAGCATGTTTTCTTGTGATTTGTGAAAAGCAATGTTTGAATAATTGAATGGAAGACTGAATCAGTTTTTAATAATGACTTGATCAGTTTAATTAGTGAGCCAGCATCAATTTGCAGTATAATTGACTCAGCTGCCGAAATTTAATTGTGAAAAGCAATGCTTGAAAAATCAATCTTCGATTGATTCGGTTTTTAAAAATGAATCGATATGTTTAGCTTAGTTTGTTGAACGAACAATAAGTTGCAGTTTAATTGAACAAGATTACTCAGCTGCAGTTAAATTTTAACATAAAAAAATATTTGGATCAATCCCATTTTTGTTCATGTTTCTTTGTTTTATTGTTTGAAAGTAACTTGTTTATTTGGTTTCAGTTTTTTTTTTGCAAAAAGCACTGCTTTAATTGGGTTTTCTAAATACGGTGCAATACTAATCTTTGTACAACGCAAGTCGACATACCAATTCGATTTGTATTTTGGTGTGTCCAAACAGCGTGAAGTGTACGTTCAGTAAGCTACCCTCTTGCTGTTCCTTGTTATTTGTTGCACTTTATATTTGAGTTGCAATATAGAGGAAGTGATTGACATTGAGTTTGTATTATCTTCATTGCACGTTGGGCTCGTTCGAATGTCTATATTTTTTTCGTTTTAATGCCCACGTGGTTCTACAAGACATATTCTTTAATCAATCGATAGCCATTTAGTTATTATGATTATGATGTCACGAGCGAAAGAAATATGAAACGTTTCTTCAGAGTCTGCCATTCACATGTTAAACTCGTATAAAAATTATAGGATCTTGAAAGTGGTTGAAACGCCTAATGGTTTCCTTATTTAATACTTTTATTAGCAAAAAAATGTTTTTTTCTACATTCATTGAATTAGTGACGTATCCGAATACTTTTCTTTTTTGACAACCCGAATACTTTTTTTATATCCTTGGTTTTGACATATTAGTTTTCTTGATATTAATGGCATTGGGTGGTGGGCCTCTGTTCTATTTTGCAAACCGAAATTATGGGACATGTTTCATGGTATTCACATAACTTGATCTCGTGGTTTGGTTGAATCAGATTCCTTTGTTGTTAAGTTACCAGATCATAGGTGCTCTCCTCAACACCAGTGTTTCCCACTGGTTTCTTGCATACAAGTCGGAGCGATTTGCGAATCAAGGAGGTTAGGTTTGATGGCTTCATGTGTTCTATTCCATAGAGAGAATCAAGTAGCAGATGCTATGGGAAAGTTTGATTTTTTCCCTTAGTCTAAACTACAAAATGTTTTTACAAATGGTAAAAGCAAGAACCAAAAGAAGAGAAAAATAGGACCAAAATCCCGACACAGGAAACACCCATGACATCAGCCATTATAAAGAATGTAACTCTACTGGAGGGGTAGTAAGAACCACCAACGAATCAATCCCTGTAGCCCCCATTTTTGTCAAGCAACCAGCATATTGATTTCCCTCCCTCAATGTATAATGAAGCTACAAGTCCTAATCTCTACTGATCACACATCTAACAATAATAAACACATTTCCAAACCTATAGCAATCTTGATCTCCTTAAATTAGATTCAAAACATAAAGAGAACCTGAATAACAAGCAACTTGAGTCACTCCCATATCACAATAAAGAGAGATACCATGCATCAGGATTCAGGGCCATAGTTGCAGCATTGGAGTTACCCAGAATCCATAAAATCCCATCAAGAAAGTCCTATTATGATCTCTCCTCAAGGGTAGGGGTGTTCAAAACTGAATCAAACCAATAGAAAACCGCAAACCGCAAAAAATCGCTTCTTATTGGTTTTGTTTGATTTTGTTTTTCATTGCACCGCGCGGTTCGGTTCGGTTCGCGGTTTTGATTATAGAAACCGAACCAAATCAAACCGCAAGTAACACTAAGGCTTATTGACTTACAAGTTTCGTTACTAACTTACTAGTTCAAATGCAACTAAAACTCAACTCTCACTCACTTACTAGCCCACATCCAATTAATTCTTGGACTAGCTTACAAACAATCCATATTGTTATGCTATATTTAAAAGTTACAATAAAGTATTTAATTCAAATTCTTTTAAACATTGTCTTAGCTATCTTAAAAAAATTAAAAGAGAGTAATTTATATACTACATATATTTGAGTAGATTTTTTTCTTAAAGATTTATGTTAGCCATTTTTTATGTTAGTTAATTTTAACTTCGTTTTAAATTATGTTTTGTCTTGGAAAAACCGAACCAACCGAACCAATCCAATCCAAACCGCATTGGTTTGGTTTGGTTTTATTTTAGGAAGCCAACCGAACCAAACCAAACCGCATGTAATTTTACCTTGCGGTTCAGTTCACTTTTTGTCTCAAAACCGAACCAAACCGCACTGCGAACACCCCTACCCAAGGGTATGGATTCTCTGCATTGAGGGCGAGAAAAGACAGGTATTTTCGTCTCTATCTCTCTCATATTGTTCTCTCCATATTTTTCTACATTCTCTCTCATTTTTTATGCCTATAATCACCATAGGCCTTCAAGATACCTCTATCTAGAATTTGAGCATAAATAAGTACACTAATACTCCCTCCGTTCTATATTATATGATTTTCTAGCCAAAAATATTTGTCCCATAATACATGACTTTTTAGAATACCAATGAAACATTAATGTTCCTTTTCCTTTCATACCATTCATTATTTAATAATATCTCTTCTTGTACTTCTACTAATTTATCTTTCCAATGTCATTAATGATGGTTAATTTGATAAACTAACTCACAATTTTTCTCATACAAAATTAACTACATTTCTTAATTTGTGTGAAATGACCCAAAATGACACCATAGGATATATCCATAGCTTCTTATGAACAAATCACCATAGACCTTCAACACTAGTAGTATATATCCAGTGGCGGACCTAGCATGTAACCAGGGGGTTCGGTTGAACCCCCTGGAATTTTTTTTTTGCACTAAACACCCTATATAAATAACCTAAATCTCCTGAAATTTTAATTTTGACACCCCTGAAAATTTGAAATTGTACTAATAGACCAAATTTTGCACCCATTTGACACCGACCTTAAAAAATTTGACACCCCTGACCCCGGGGTCCTGGTCGGCCACGGTATATATCCTATACATTTTATAATTTGATACGGAGGCTGTAGCAGATTAGTGATCTTATTATTAATAGTTGACTCATCGAGATCACTAAACCATTTTGTCAAAAACAAAAAAAAAAAAATCAATAAACCATTCAGTCGATGCCACATCAACTTATCTAGAGTCTCAATATTTTGTTGGGTTAACCAATCAATTGATGCCCCGTCAGCAAAGTTTGTCATACAATAACGGGTGTGTGCCACGTCATAATTACTACATTCCAAACATAAAAAAACCCGTTGCAACTTTGCCACTGACTGCCAGAAGGGGTTTTACTCGCCGTGGACGCTGCTTGCATTGGTCTTTTTTCGCATTCGATCGACACAAGTCACCAACCAGCTCCATCCCAATTACCGTTCCGTTCCTATCTCTCAAAGGTACGAAACTTCTTTCTTTTTCTCTTGATTTTCCATTTCACTATTCTGGATAATATTATGCATAAAGATTTTTCTTTTGACGCTTAGAATGACAATTACTCGTACGATGAGCGGCAATTTATACATTTTGCTTTTTTAGGTTACCTGATTGCCAGAAACCCTAATTTCTGAAAACTACATGAGGTTGTATCTGTATGACTGTATGATCTAATCATATCAATTTTCCATTGAACTTTCGCGTTTGTTTTGGGGACACTGAGATTGCCAATTTTTACAGTGAGTGTTACTGTGTTTTGGTGAATCTGAACGAAAATCTCCCCCATCCCCGAGCAACTCTTTTGTGAATTTTAGGTATAGAGTATAAATTAGTTTTTTTGGCTCAGCAACAAACATTGCATTGAGCATAGATTTCAATTGCCCCACAAGCCGAGATGTAATCCAAAGGTTTGTGACAAGAGTTTTAACATTTCAGTCAGAAATTATCTTTCATTTTAACACTTCAGGTCTCCCACCTCAATTGGGATTGTGGTTAGTTCTGTGTCTATTCTCTGATATCTAAGCTTGGCAGTTAATAAATTGAATGTAAAATATTATCAAAGTGTTTGATGTCTTCACAACTGAACTACAACTGCAATTGAGGCCGAATCAGCCTTATTCGTTCGCAATATCAATGATCGCAGCGCAACCACAATTTTGACCGTGATTTAAAACCTTGCATGTGAGGACAGGAGAGATTCTTGTGTTATTATTGAGAAAGATATATAACCTCCTGAATGGCTTTCATATTTTCATACAATTTTTTGTGTAAGATGTGTTTTATGGTATGGTGATCATAACTACTAGTGTGTAGTGCATTTTCTAGCATAGCTTTAGATCTAAGTAATGGTAGTAGTTGTTATTGTTATTACTATTGTTGTTGCTGCTTGGACTTGTAGGCTGATTAGTTTTTTCCTATAACTTTTTGGTTCATTAGATGGATTGGCAAGGGCAAAAGCTAGCAGAGCAATTGATGCAGATAATGCTCCTTGCATTTGCTGCGGCTGCATTCGTAACAGGATATCTTACGGCTTCTTTCCGGACAATGATCCTCATATATGCTGGTGGTGTGGTTCTCACCACACTGGTGACCGTCCCTAATTGGCCCTTTTTCAACTGCCATCCTCTTAAGTGGTTGGATCCAAGTGAGGTCGAAAAGCATCCGAAGCCACAACCATCTGCAAATGTGAACTCAAAGAAGAAACCCGTTAAGAAGTAGGTTTCTTTTACATATATGTCAGTACCAATACTGATATTTCCTGTAGTTCAAAAGTTTCTTTCACTGGATATTACGTTGTACTTCACTTTTTAGTACTGCAAAAAAATATTTTTCTAGATTTGATTTGTCTTGGTTTACTTGCCTTTCTGCCGATTTTCTACCTTAGAATATGTTGGATGTCGATATGAATGAGTGAGGGAGAGACGAGCACTTACCTTCTCAACATTTGCTGTTTGGAATGTTTGAACTTTGAACTTCTGTTTGGGAAGTTCCAAATCAAGTTTTTAGAAAAAGCTCGGATATTGTAGCTGTCATTCAAACCATGACTTTGGAGTTTCAAGTGTATGAAGTACATGTTTGGAATATGATTTATAGTTTGCACATCCCGAACTAATTTAGGACATGTAAAGCAAGTTTCATCCACAAACTTGTTTGCAACAACCACGTTGATTTATTTGAATCTCAGATTATTTTTTTGATTAAAAGCATAAGAAAGTTTCCTTTCCACTGGATCATTTTCTACACTATATGCTTTTTATCTAGACTAGATTTATCAATCAATATTTGTTGCTTCTTCGGCTTTGGTGGTCAATAGATTTAGCTACGTATTGTTTTCTGGTTCTTTTAGTGCATTCTGTTTTTTTCAGTTGCAGAGAGAGAAATTATTTGGGTTGTAATTGTGGTATATTATATATGCTTGTAGTGTTGATGGTTGCTGTTGCTTGTGTACTTTTGGTGTACAACAATGAAGATTCAATCTATAGCATCTATTCTTGTAGTTGACATGAATCGTGTGGTTTATGGTTGACCGATACTTGAAAATAGTTCAAAACTTCCATACCCACACGATTGAGATTGATTTTGTCGATGATTGTTTGACAAAAAAGAAAAAATGAATACAAGTGCCTCAAAACTGTCAAATCGACACATATTAAGTTACCATCTCAGTCGCGTTGATATAGAGGACCATGAGCTTCTACTTGTAGGAGAGGACCCAACATCGATCGTGGTTGAAATTTTGAGGTGTTTTCAAACATTGGTCTATCGTAGACCACATGATGCAGGTTTCCTCCTAGCCATTACGTCATATAAATATAAAGTATCCAAACCCTTCATCAATAACAATTTTGCTGCTAATATATTTTTCGCATGTTTTTCTGCACAAGAAGTATTTTTAGCTGTAAACTGTATGAATTTCAAAGAGGAGCGAGATTGAATCAATGTTTTCATTAGTTCATATAATTACCTAAAAAAATATCGCTGACTGAATTCAAGAATGCTGTTTAGGAATAGAAAGACCAAAAATTAACAAAATGTTGGATGATTTATGTAGAAAAAAAATTACAATGCGCATTGAGAAAAATGTTTTGGAGATATCGTTTGTCACGACCCAAAAACTCCAACCATGATTGGTGCACAGCCTTAGACTCTTAGTCTAGTTTTGATAAAAAAAAGGACTCTTAGTCGAGCAAACTTAAGAAAAATAACTCTTGACCGACAAATAGTTCAGAGAAATAATATTTACTTTCATAAATCTACCAAAATTATTACAGAATTTCCTTAATTTGTATTTGTAAATGTTTGAAATACCACTTATTCTAAATAATTATTCTAAATAATTATTAGGACCCCACTTATTCTAAATAATTATTAGGACATGGGGGTTTACAACCATGCATCATGTAACATCCCACTTATTCTAAATAATTATTAGGACATGTTTTAAAAATTATTTTATTTTAATTGTGTAATTTACGGCTTAAAGAGAGATCTAGGTATAACGACCCCAAATTTCTTTGTGCGTGCATTAAATTAACTATACTTTTTTTTGTATAATTAAAAATAATTACTAAGTAATATATATATATATATATATATATATATATATATATATATATATATATATATATATATATATATATATATATATATATAATGATAAAATGTGAGTATACATTTAAGGGATTTTGTCAAACAGGTGAAAAGGTAAAAACCATGCGCTCTCCAAAACTTTCCCTATAAAAACTAAAATTTCCACTTCTTCTACCTCACATAAAGAAAGCAAGCATCCTATTATTAATGCGGGAGCCGCTCTGCAGTCAGTCTGCAGTCGCGCTCCCGCGCCACTTCCCCCTCCCCTTTTAATAATAACTAGTGGCGTCACCCGTGCGATGCACGGGGTCAAAGCTTTATTAAGTTAATAGAAGATTCAAAAAGATAGAAACAAAAGAAAAAGCGATCACAGGAGCAGAAATGCTGGTTATTACATAATAATTGGGTTATCAGGGGTTAGGCCATCTTCAAAAACTGAAGTGTTGGAAGGGTTATGCTCAAGAGGTTGCTGGATATCCGCATTGATAGGGTAGACAATCTGAGTTGCTGGAATGATGCCTATACTGAAAGTAATGCCATAAGAGACAAATTAAATATATATATACATATATATCAAATAGAATAGTAAGGGGGTAATGGTAAAAATACTGAGAATTACCAAATTGAGGGATATGACAGTTGAAAATGACTTTGAAGCCAACTTCTTTGACTGCATGAGTTGAATGGCTGAAATAAAATCTTTTAAAACGCCATTAGGAATGCGCAATGATATCTATGGCTACAGTGTATAAGAGGAATGATACAATTCCTTAGTTATTATGAACAAATTCAGCTTGTTACTAATATCATGGTGCATAATATAAGAGTGCTAAAGAGTAAACGAAATCATCAATTATCTCATGGAAGCACTTGGCAAATTGCTGCATATTAAAGAGGTTTTTGTTGAATACATTAATAGTTGGAAACTACACATTACTAACCTGAAATTCATCACATAAACCCTTCATCATAAGAAGCAAGTACACCATTTTACTGACTTGATATTTTAAATGGAATTCAGGTATAAGCAAAGAGTGAGATGAATGAATTAAGAAACCTCTGCTATTTGATCAACTATTTGATAACCTAGTAAGAGAGAAACATTGTGCAAGAACAGTTAATGTGTAGGAACAGTAAATATAGTTGATCCTATGGTTGTTCACAAAGTACAAAGCAGAAATCAATAGAAGCAACATGAGGCATAAAAAAAGACACTTAAAAACCACATGTTGTCTAAACAGCTAACAAAAGAAAACAAAAATGAAAGGGCACATGCAACTCTGGCTATATGGAGATACCAAGAATACAAATGCAAATAAAGAAGAGGTAAATATACGCAATATTACATCTAAGCAACTGGTTGGCTAATAGCAATCAAGAAGAGACCGGGAAGAAGAACGAATCCATAAAATTTGAACAAATAGGAGAAGCAGAATATTAATCTGAGAACATGGAAGAAGAGACAAATGCAAGTAAATATGCATGGGAAAAGCAAATTATTGACTAAGTATGACCCGAATGGGAAACTAAGATAAATCAAAATAACCCGACTGAACCGATGAGAAAGTTGATTAAAGGGCAGTGCAAATTTATTTAATATCAATAAACGTAGATTATGAGGCATGTAACACACAAATGCAAGGAAATATGGGAAGGCAAAATCAGATCATGAGACATGCGGGAAAAAGAGAAGACCAGTGAGAAGAAAAATAGAGCTAGAGGGAAAAGATTATACAAAAAGCCAAAAAGTCAACTTGGCATATATAATTGAATTAGAAAATTACCTACAACAGTCCGTGGAAAACTTCTTTGTAAACCACATTCGAAGTAGTATTTGTTGAATTCCCTTCATCATCAGTTATCAATAATTTTAAACCCTTTTTTGAAGTAACCCTTGAAACAGCTACATATAATTGACCATGCGAGAAAACTGGTTGGGGTAAAAAAACACCAACATGTTTCAAAGATTGCCCCTGACTCTTATTGATAGTCATTGCAAAAGAAACAGCTAAAGGGAATTGTCTTCTTTGAAATTTAAAAGGTATTCGAGGATCAGATGGAGTCAATGATAATCTTGGGATAAAAACTCTTGAACCAGCATTGTTTCCTGATAACACAATTGCCTCAACAACAAATTTACCCATCTTTGTTAAAATGAGCCGAGTTCCATTACATAATCCAGAAGAGTGATCAATGTTTCTCAACAACATAATTGGAATACCAACTTTGAATTTAAGTTTATGAGCTGGAAGGCCAGAGGCAACAATTGTATTTAAAAACTCTGGTGTGTGTATCTCATCCACAACATCAACATTAGAATTACTGTGGCAAGGTGTATCTAAACTGAGATATGTCTTTTCATCACCTGGAATTAAAGATAGCATGTGCTCATTGATTATGTCCACAACTTCATTTTTAGGAGCTAAGATCGCCCTATTTTGAAAAAATAGAGGGTCATGCATCTCATCAAGAAATGATGGATATGTTGTGTCAACAATAGCCTGAATTGGTTGAACTGAATCTTTAATAAGCAACTCATCTGGAATTTCAAGAGAGGTGTCTGAATCACTTAATTCACCAATTGTACCATCTCCAATTTTTAGAACCCATTCAGAAAATTTTACTGCTTCAGCAATGTCAGCATTTGAGGTACCATACAACAATCTCATATTTTTGGATAATGTCAAAATCTCACAATGGTTCCATAAATAAGAAGAGTTGATTGTGGCATGTACGATCTCCTGTCTTGTTCCCTTGGGAATAACAGGGAGTATTTGGCGAAAATCTCCACCCAAAACGACAACCTTGCCTCCAAAAGGAAGACCTAAACTTTCACCATTAGAAGGCCTCAAAATATCTTGTAGGGTTCGATCTAGAGCTTCAAAACAATTTTTATTGGTCATTGGTGCCTCATCCCATATAATCAATGAACATCTACGAATCAATTCTGCTAAGTGACTCCCTTGTTTTATGTTGCAAGTCGAACACTCATCTGGGTTAAGTGGAATTGCAAATCGAGAGTGAGCTGTCCTACCTCCAGGAATTAAAAGAGAAGCAATACCACTGGAGGCAACTGCTAAAACAATTTTTCCGCGTGATCTTAAACCAGTTGTCAAGCCTTTCCAAATATAAGTCTTGCCTGTTCCACCATACCCATTTAAAAAAAAGAAACCAGCTTTTTTTTCATTAACCCGCGACATAATTTTTTCATAAATCATTTTTTGCTCATCTGTCATTGATGCCACCAATTGCTGATTTTCAATCTCGAGTTTTTTCCTATCATAATTAATTTCATCAAATATAAGCCTATTGTGACTTGTTGCAAGCAAGTCTTCGTTAGGTTGAGGTAAAGTAGGAAAATCCGAGAGACTCATATTATGGCTTTGCAACAGCTTATGAACTTCAACTAAAGTAAAGGTCTTTAATTCATCAGCAGACAATTGTAATGCTGAAATAATAAGTGAATGCAAATATTATTGTTGTAATAAGGAAAAAAGTGGCGAACATTAGTTAGAAAAGATGTAGAACAAAACCTGGAAATTGTAGAATGGATCTTTGTCGATGCAAAATGTCATCACCTAAATGGAACCATGTAGCATCCCACACAACGTCAGGTCTTGAAATTTGGCCAGACACTAATAGTATGACAAATAACTTGCGCAAAAAGGATCCAACACCCCAATGACTTGCCTCTTTAATAGCATCTATATATTCTTTGTCATCTTCTAATAAACCCATTGCATAGCAAGCATCTTTAAAATTTGGGTGAACAAAATCTTCAACTTTTCTTATGTGTTCAAAACACTGAGCTCCTTTAACATGATTGAGCAGTGTCCTTAAATAATAGAGCTCACCAGATCCAGGAGGGACATAATGAAGTCTCCCAATAGTATATCCAGATTTACGTGGAAACCATTCCCTCTTTTCATCATTCCAAACAAATTTTGTTGGAAATTCAGCGTAAGTTAGTTCTCTTGCTTGTGAATATTTTTTGTTCGCATCCATCCACGCTAAAAATTTAGAGCTACCAATAGTTGGCTTAGAAAGAACTGATTGAATAGGCCGATTATCTCTGTAAATAAGCAACTGTTCACCTGGTAGATGAAATTGCAGCCTCTCCACTGAGGGTTCTCTGTAATGAATGTCAAATGAAAAGATTCTCCATGCAGCTTCAGATGAGGCCAAATATCTACAGTCATAATACAACTTTATTTCGTCAACAATATCATTATTAGAGTTGGAATCATCAACACCATAGAAAGTTGTTGTAACTCGATCATGACCTTTGTTGACATACTTGAAGAGATATTTGATTGACCTAGATTGGTTACAATATTCAACATTTATATGAGCATTGTATTTGAGGAGCAAAGTTTTGTTGTAGGGCACAACAAACCTATTATCTAAAAAGGATTCACCTTTTTGAACAAAAACCCCATTATCTCTTCTCCTATAAACAGGATAACCATCTGAATCAACGATAGTCGTATCGCTGAATTTCTTTGGAAAGTACTTTGTACACTTTTTGTTCTCCATGCAAGTAGATTTTGGATTTTGAGGTCCACAGGGTCCATGAAGCATGGATGTAGATACAATTTCGAAGAGGCGTGGATCAGATTCTTTGTTTGGAATTTCAGCACATATAACCTTGTCAATGTCAGCAATAGTCTTGTACTTAAAAGATGAATGAAGAAATACTAAGATGTGAGCATGGGGTAGACCGCGCTTCTGAAATTCAATTGTGTAAATAACTGTAGAAGAGTGAATAAGTTCATGTTAATTTAAAGCACAAAAAACTCTATTAAATAATAGAGAACATATAGATAAAAGATACCTGCCATAACACGACCAAAAATATCTCCCTTTTTTATATCTTTAATCAATTGATCGAGTTTGATTTTGAAAACTCGACACACCACATCGGCGCGATCTTCCGACTTAAAATTGTATTTTGAAAAGTATCTCGATAACTCTGGCCATTTATGGTTGCAGGTGAATGTGATGAATAATTCAGGGTAGCCCGCCCAACTACAAATTGTCATGGCATCTTGATAATTTTGAAACATATAACGGGGCCCTCCTACAAAAGTAGAGGGCAATACAATTCTTTTACCAGTTGTTGATGTATTCCTTTCACCTCTCAGAATAGATTCTTCAAGACCCTTGTAAACATCAGCTCTTAGTTCTTTCTGGTTGTTTCTAACCCACTTCAATCTAGAAGATTCAATCATGGTATAGCCATCTACCAAAAATTGTTGGAATAAACGCCCAGAAAACAAAAGTGTACCTCCATCAATCTCTCTATGCTGAATTCTAAATGCGAGCCAATCTCTAATAGTTACATGATCTCGTTTAATTTTTGCTGCCATGTTGTCAGACCGGAACTCAATGTTCTCTGAAAACCCATTTTCCCCATAAGGAAACAATAAAGGATATTGTAAGGGCAAATATGCGGCACTCAAAATGGGAATTCGCTGTAGCAATCCTGAATGAGAACTGACAATAACATCTCTATCAAATCCAGCTGGATCAAAATCACCAACAATTAAAGCAGCAACCTCTGAAGCAGTTGGTAAGTTGTATTGCCTAGCATCTCGATTTCTTTTCCCCAAGATACGAAGCTTAATGGTCGGTGGGGGATTTTGGGACAGCATATGTCTTGCCATTCTGTATGTCTGCACAAATGGATTACATAAATCAAGACATTCTTTAATATCTGAGACAATTTGGGTTCTCAAGCTGAGATCATCATCCTCCATCCTACAATAAATAATAAATAAATAAATTGGTAAAGAATAACAGACAAACATAGGTATGAGAACAGAGTAAGGTACTGTGAAGATACCTAACAACTGACATTCGGTTGGATACTTCGTTCTCGGTATCATGTATGTAAAGCTGGGCAAACTTAGGTTCTTGATCTGGAAGAGGGAGTAAGCTACCAATTTGGTGATAGTTCTCACCATTTAAGATGAAAACGGGAGGTCCACCACCATCATTTATCTTTTTATCAATCTTGCCGCCCATAGAAGTAAAAGCAAACATACTATTGAACGATCGAATGTTTGCCAAATAAAACTTCCCCCTCCTATCACGTTTATGAAATAGATCATATAATACTTGAGGAGGAGGTTTGTAAAGAGGTAAAGTTATTCTCCCTTGCCTACAACATAAAGAAAATCTTGGAAGATGGGGTTTAAATTTCTTTTGGACCCTCTCCTCGAACCACATTAATGCACCACAAAATTGACATACATATTTTGGATCTCCAATATCCCAGTAGGAAACTTCATCGACTACATCTAAAAAAACAAAGAAAACATTATCACTCAAAATTTTAGTTGGTTCTATAAAAGAAAAATTAGTTGGCAATGAGATGGTATTAGAAAATTAATGAGAACGAAACATAGTTGGTCAATACCAGTTGTTGATGGAACTGAAGAAGAATTTACTTGCAATATTGTATCAAAGTCTGCGGACCCACCAGTCAGGTGATCAAATGATGTATGTTGAGGGATTGGCATTTCAGAAGTGATGGGATTAACTGCATCTGCATCTTGAAGGAGTGTAAAAGGAGAACTGGTTCCCAAGGGTGTATCAGAAACAGTGGTATTAGAATGAGTATAAAGATTGGGAAGGTTATAGGGTGGCTGAGCAGCTTCATTATGTTGATCGACTGTAACTTGTGAAGAGCTGGGATTAAGTGAAGCAAAATTAACATGTAATGTGCCTATAAAATATAGGAAAATATTTGTTAGTGAGTTTAAACCAAAGCTTAAAATACTTAAGAATAAACTAATAAAAGAAGCATCAGTTGTATAGTACCTGCTGTTGAAGGCAAGAAAGAAGGTTTGATTGGTAAGGGGTTAACAGAAACTGTGGTGGGATTCAGTGCAGTAGCTTCTAGAATTTGATGGAATGTAAATGGAGGCTGTATTGACAATGGCTGATGTGGTGTAGCTATAAAATATAAGAAACTATTAGTTGGTTCTATAAAAGAAGAAGTAGTTGGCAATAAGATGGTATGCGAAAAATAAAGTTACCAATGTTAACATTGGCAGCACCAAGTGAAGGGACCCCAACATCTAATAAACCAAGTGGAGGAAAGATTTGTTGGTCAGAAACTCTTGGTCTAAGAACAAATCTACCTGGGCCAATTCTTTGTGAGGAAGGCCCGATAAAAGTTGCTTGTGGAGATGTATCTATAAGCCATAAAAAAGATTAGTAATGTAAATATAAAATATTAATATGAGTTGATAATTTTTAAAAAAATAACATGTATCCATGAATTGCATTGCAAAAACAGATACAACATCAAAAGTGGTGGGAGCTATTTATCTTGGAAATGCATTTCTAAACTACACAAGGAAATGAAAGTAAGCAATAAATAAACATAATAAAGAAATCTGACAATTTAGAAAGTAGTAACAATATAAATCATGAATTAAAGGCCGAAGTTTACAATATGAAGAAAGAAATAAGGGTCGAAGTTTAGACTGGGATTAAGTGAAGCAAAATTAACATGTAATGTGCCTATAAAATATAGGAAAATATTTGTTAGTAAGTTTACATCCCCTAGACTCCAGCATTCTTCACAAACAGTTATATGGTATTCTTCTTAGCCACACCCAGATTGAGAAATGACCCTGCAAAGCTGAGACATACAAACAAAAACATAAACTGATCCAAACAACTTTAACAAAAAGACATGTCCTAGACTCCAACAACTATCACAAACAAATATGACCTATTCTTCTTAGCCACACCTAGCTTGAGAGATGTTCCTGGAAATCTGAGACATGGAAAAACCCTTACTGCTACAGAAGCTTATTTCAGAAGCTTATCAGAGAAATGGACAGATAAAAGTTAAACAAACATACCAGTTGGGTTTATATGTAGAGGGCTATTTTGCTGATCAACATTTGCTGGCCTAAGGATGAATTTGCCTGGCCTTAAAGGCACCAAAGAAGGGCTTATAGAAGAGTGAGATGAGAGGGAAACTGCAGGAGAGATGATAACAGAAAAAAAATGAGGCAGGAAAATAAAAATGCATGAAAGGAAAACTCAAAAGGATACTAACAATTTAAATTATTAGAAACAACAGGTGACCAGATTCTGTGGATGGTGTGTTTTTTGTCCTCTGAGTCTCTCATTTCAGTGCTTTCAACAAATACAATGTTATATAAGTAATTGGAGAACAACTGTTACAAAGTATAGAAGGGCACTCAAAAACAATAAGAAAAAGTAAGGAGAGATCATAAAATCCATAGAAATGTGTTAAGCTAGTTTATTGTAAAGAGATGTAAAAGGAGATGGACAAAGATTACGTGAAAGAAAAGTAATGAGCACATCTATCTAGAGAAGAAATGCTAAATAAATGAAAAAGAAAAGTGAGCAATTACAGTACTGACATGGAGTGGAGTTTATATGAATGAAATAGAAGAGTGATGTGGAATGGAGTTGATGTGAATCAAAATACAATTGAGATATGGAGTGGAGTTGATGTGAATCAAAATACAATAGTGATATGAGGTGGAGTTGGTGTGAATCAAAATACAATAGTGATATGGAGTGGAGTTGATGTGAATCAAAATACAATAGTGATATGGAGTGGAGTTGATGTGAATCACACAATCTTGGATGAGATCATCGAATGGAAAGTCATTTCATGTCAGTATCATGTTATTTGATGAAATAAAAAATCCATAATATCATGCTAGTTGCTGGTAGGGAAACATGGGAAATACCATTTTCCTATTACATGGACATGCCATAAGCCAAAAAACAGTGTTTGAAACAAAAATTAAACATATGCCAGAGATCAGTGCAAAATAACAAATAAAGACCACTTCATTACTTTAAAACAAAAGGCATTACATTAACATTCTTGGAGAGACAACATAGGATAGAACAGAATAGGAAAAAGAGACAAAAACTTCTCTTATTTACTCCACTATTGACTATAAAGTGGAAAAACACACAGCCAGTACATAATGACAGTAGGAAAAGGACTATAGAAGCAATCCATTTTCTTAGAGTAGCAAACTGAGACTCATTAGAATAGGGAAACAGGCTCCTAATTATTTTTATTACTCCACCATTAACTATAAAGTGGAGAGACACCTAAGTAGTACATATTGAGAGCAACAAAAGGACTGAAGAAGTTGTTGGAGCAATTCAGTTGGTTGCCCTTGTCTTGATGCCTTCCATCTTAACAACTTTAGATGTTGAAGTTTGTGGAGAATCAAAAAGGGAGGCTGCAGATTTCTTGGAACCATGTGGAGGAGAGGAAGCTTCAACAACTTCAGCTTGGACAGCATTGAAAACAGAAGCAGAATTGTCTTCACTATCAAGGGGAAAAGCAGTCAGTTTGCTGGATGGGGTATTAGACACTTCTAAGGCAGTAGGTTCAGTTAAATCATTGGAAGCAACAGTGTCCACATTAGGCTAGGAAAAAACACAAAAACAAATATAAGACAATGATCAAACATGAGTTGGTTAATATTAAATGAATTTTTTTTTGGAAAAACAAATATACCAAGGGACTGTGAATAGCATAGCCAGGACAATCGCTCAAATGAAGGTCATCCTCAAGATTAAAAGCCTACAAATTAAGATTAAGAAATGTGATACCCAAAAGAAAATCAGGAAAGCCAACACAATATTTTGTTGGGAAAATAAAAATAAGGACGACCAACCTGGATTGAATGCAATTCCATGAATTGCTTGATAAGATCAGGATCAGAAGTCAATCTTCTAACAGCATAATTATTCCATCCCTGAGTAATGTTGGCATCTCGGATTTCAATTTTAAAAAGCAAATTTTTGTCGTAAAAAGCGCGAAACTCAGTTGGGATTCTACTGGTATCAACAGGCTCATCAAGAGGGCCAATTAAATCTTGTGCTGACATTCCAAGGAAATTATTAACGACACGATCGAAAGCCATGAAACTTGTTGACCCAGTTCCATCGATAACAATGAGCTCAATTTTGTACCTACTCATACAAAACAGAAGTAATATTTTAAAAGATTACAATGGTATATGTACAATACATAACTAAATTGGAATAAAACGTTGTTTGGTAAATATGCCAACAATACCTGGGAACTCCAGTGACCTTCCTCTTGCACTCCTTGCAGAAGAATTTAGAACCAGCCTTAACAACCTTGCGATAGCACTTCTGGCATGAAGTGTAAAGCCACCCATGTGCAGACTCAATATCAATTACTTGTGCAAGGACAACAGCAGTGCCCACCTAAATTTATCCAATCAGAGTTATTAAAAAGAAAACCCCTAAGTGCCCACCTAAATTTATCCAATCAGAGTTATTAAAAAGAAAACCCCTACACAAGTGGAGAAAAAACTAATCCAATAGCAAAGGAAAAAGGCTCACAGTGGTAGCTTCTAACACCTCAGATATAGTTTTGTAGGAGGTTTGCATAAAATCAGTATAGGTGGATACAACAGGAGGGGTAGTAAGTTGACTGATGGATTGAGTCAAGGATAAATCAGAAGCCTCCATTCTAAGGTCAAGTTAAAAACATGTTAGATGAAAGAATGAGAAACCTGGAAAATAAATGCAGCAATATACTAAGATAACTAAATTAAAGTGAACAGCAAATATACTTGGCCTTGTAGTCCACAATATCTGGGAGGTCATCATTGAGGAAAATTTTGGTTCCATAATAAGCATTGGAAATCCCCATTATGCCTGTTTAAGAAAAGAATGAACAAAGAATGAGGAAGGTATAACCAAGTTGGAGACAATTGAAAGTGTAAAATAGACCTTGATATTTTTTTAGCTTGCAAAGTTGAAGAACAATGATTGGAGCTGATGAAGAAGAGGTATCATTGATATTAGCAGCAACTTGTTCAGCAAAATCACTCCAGAGAGTACACTGAATCCTATTGAACCTTCAGGTGGAGGATGGAAAAAATTAACCATGTACAAAATTAAATTAATATAGCACAGTAGCTGAGGTAGAATAATAGACAAAGAAAGTAACTTTAAATCCTCAAGGACCAAATTAATCAGCTTATAAAACTTATCCTCTGTCCGTTGTTCTTTTAATTCACTCTTCTCAACCACATGTCCTATAACATCTGATTGAAAATAAAAAGTCAGAAAAACATTTGAAAAATAAACAGAATGATTTGGGAAAAGATAAAAAGCCAAAAAGGCACAAACCAACAATCATATCATCTTTTGGTGAGGCCAATATATCAGCAAAAGGAGTAAATACAAAGTGATGCAAAGGTATGTTGCAACTCTTCAAGCCACAGCAGCTTGTGACAGTTATAAAAGCAACCTTGTACTTGTTGTTAGTTGTCTGGAACTTTGCATCGTTAAGGCCAACATTGAGCTTATCAATTCGATAACAATTACCCTCCTTCAACATAGATTGGAATATTGGAATGAGGGAATTCTTGATGGTACAATGGATTCTATCAAGCTGGGAAAGGGGGAAATTTTCAAACAAAGGATACATACATATAAAGATAAAATCATACAGTGTCAATAAAATACAGAGAACTTGCCTTCTCATCCAACAAAATCATTTCAATACTGTTTGTGTTGAGAGGGTTCATATATTCAGGGAGAGTCCAAAGTCTTATGACCCGCACTTCAAGTCTCCAGTTAACCTTACCAGGGACAATGTCAGAAATGAAGTTAACACGAGATGCCATGGACTTCCTACAGTGAAACAGAAGGGAAAAAATGAAACAAAAATTAAAGTAATGCAAGTAAATCCACTATAAAAAAGAAGTTCCAAGTTAAGTGAAAATTGTGTAAATGAACTTTGAATGGATGTCAAGAAGGACTAAGATGTTAAGAATAGTAAAACATGTAAAGGAAAGCTGTATGACTTAAATATGTAGCACATACTCGTTAAGAGTATAGAGAATCAAGGAGAATCAAATGAAGGTAAGAGGAAGTTTGCGAAGTTGGTGATGGAGGAGATGTGAGGAATGGTTTAAATAGAGATCATATAGGGGCATGATGGAAAAAAGTTATGAAATTGTTAGTGTGAGAAGTGAAGAAAGTGCAAAGAAGAGAAAAGACAACTGAGAGAGTGATTAGCAAGAGAAGAGGAAGTGTGGAAAGCTTGTGTTTGTGACATTGCCAAATAAGCAACCAAGTGTACGTAATTAATTTCCTGCTGCAGAGGCCAGGTATGGGAATGTCAGTTGCCACAGTATTATGAAGAAAAATATCAGGATAACATTTGAAATAAAGGAAGATATAAATGAGGCTGAGGCATGTTGTAAACGGCTACAATATGTGAGATATGGAAAGGTAGATGAAACTACATTACAAAATCTGTTCCTGCTGCAATGAACTGAGCCATGATGTAAATGGCTACAAAATTACGATTGACACAAATGCTGAATAGATGGCTACAGTAGATGAATGGTCTTTCATTTCCTGCTGTATGTAAAGGTAGATGACAGAGAGTTGTCATGTTATTGGGAAGGTAAAAGACAGAAGGCAGAATAACTTAACCACTGCTATACATAAACTTATTTCCTGCTGCAATGAACTGAGGCAGGCATAGCTGATAGCTTGTTTTCTCTAAGAGATGTGGAGCATATCATCTCATTGGAAAGGCAAAAGACAGAATAATTATGCAGAACTTCCAGATTGCTTAAAACATGGAAAACCAAATAGCGACAGTTCTTTATTTGAAGGCTATATGAAGCACAAAACAATAGTAAAAGTCATCAACTCAATCTAATCTTTTTGGAACCAAAATCTAGATGATATATTTGAATAGTGGTTTAGAGGAAATCACAAATTGATTTTATGAATAATGGTCTTTCATTTTCTGCTGTATGTAAAGGTAGATGACAGAGAGTTGTCATCTTATTGGGAAGGTAAAAGACAGAAGGCAGAATAACTTAACCACTGCTATACATAAAGAAAGTGATGTCAAGATAGATAACAAATGATGTCATGTTAAATACAGTCTAGATTGCTTAAATCTAGATGATATATGGAATTTAATAGGGAAAGTAATGCTCTTGATTAACATAGCCAAATTAGCAACCAATTGAAACTTATTTCCTGCTGCAATGAACTGAGGCATAGTGTATAAGTAGATGGCTACAGAGATGAGGCATGCAAAGTTAGAGATGTGGAGCATGTCATCTCATTGGAAAGGCAAAAGATAGAATAAAGAATAAGTTAACTACTGCTATACATAAAGAAACTAATGTGGAGATAGATAAAGAATGATGTCATGTTCAATTTGGAAAACCAATAGCTACAGTACTGCGGTTGGAGGCCAGGTATGGGAATGGATGTTGCCACAAGCAGTTGGTACAGTATTATGCAGAACTTCCAGATTGCTTAAAACATGGAAAACCAAATAGCTACAGTTCTTTATTTGAAGACTATGTATGGGAATGTCAGTTGCTACAGTATTCTTAATTTATTTAATTCTAATTCTCTTGTTGGTTAATTGAATAGTGCATATTGCTGAGTGGTTTAGAGGAAATCACAAATTGATTTTATGAATAATGGTCTTCAATCATTGGCTAAACAAAGATTACTCTTTTAGAAAGTATCCAAAATTTCTTTACCATAGTATTCTACCAAACTTTACTTAAAAGGTTTGCAGAGAATCCAAGAAATATAGTTGTAATCCTTATTATAATTTTGCATACCTAAAATTTAAATGCTTGACTTGCTCAACACCAAGCAAGAAACGAAAATTCTCATATCCTTTGGTTAAAAAACCTTAATTTGCAACAATCCCTTTTATTAGGTTATAGTTAATTATTTTGGTGACTAAGTTAGATTTACAGTCAAAATAATCAAATATAACAAAAACTAAATATTATATATAATGGAACAAAGAAAGTACATGACCTCTTTGACAAACAACAAAGATGATACCTGATGGATACATACTACATGAGTCACATAGATACAACTTAATTAGACAATACATACTACTTAATTAGACAAAGCACATTGCTTAAAGACCACAACCAATAGAAGGAACAAAGGACAGCAGCCCAACACTCTATTCATGTAGACCTCTTGAACTCAAAGGAAATTATTGTTGGCTGTGTAGATCTAACACCATAGATACTACTTAATTAGACCAAACATACTACTTAATTAGACAAATAAACACCACAACCAACAGAAGGAACAAAGAACAGCAGCCCAAGACTCTATTCATGTAGACCTCTTGAACTCAAACAAAATGATTGTTGGCTCTGTAGATCTAACACCAAGCTTAATATAAGTACCCTCAAACAACAACTTTATATGACGAAAAAGAGGCCAACCAGAATGCAAACCACAAAGAGACACATCTTCTTGATCGTTGTTCATCTCACATCTCCAAGCATAGCCATAAGAATCAATCAACCTGACTTCGTAAACACCAGCTGGCATGAGCATATGACAGAAATCAGCAGGGATGGCCTGCATACAATAATGCAAATAATCAACAAATTAGGAAGCCAAAACAATGACACTAAAAACTAACAAAACAAAACCAACGAAAGGAAAAACACACCAGTTTTCCAGTATTAACATCAGCTGCAGTTAAATGCTTGGCTAATGTATGATAAGGAGTTGGGATTTTAGAGATGCTACTAAGGTATTTGTCTCCAGCATCAATGTTTGCACGTGGAACTGGATCTTCACCAACTTTAAAAATACGTGCAGGAGTTGGATAGTCAACCTCTCTACCAAATCTATCCTTTACTTTGATGAAAAACTTGTCTGGTCGAATATAAACCAATCTAACTATCCCCCGACCATTTTCAAGATAGCGAGAACCCATTTCATTCCAACCAGTGGAAAAATATGGGCGGCCATTAACCTTCTTAACTATTACTTGGTTCTCATTCCCAAGTGGATCACACAACATAACCAAAAAGGACACATCACCCCCATGTTGTTTGGCAAACAATTCAGGCAGTTGAATGGATACCTACACAATATAAACAATCAACAATTATAAGAGAACATACAAATGATAAATAGGATACAATGAAATGTATAAAAAAAAGGCAAAACAAAATCACAAGCTAGTTCTCACATTTTCAGCCAAAAACTCCAAGTAATATCTATCAAACTTAATAACCATGGCATAGTTGCTGTCATCCCTTGGATCAATAGGAGTAAGAGGCATCTGCAAAGAAACAGATTTCATAGCCAGAAGTGATGCATTACATAATAGCAGTCAACCATGCAACAAAGAATACAAAAAAAACAAAGATAAAGTACCTTCCAAGTTAAAGGCAATACAAAAGGAGGCTGTGTTTGAATGCTTGGAAAAGATGAGAGTAACTTGTTAGCAAGTGGTTGAATATATATATATATATATATATATATATATATATATATATATATATATATATAAGTAATAGAGGGAAAGGTCAAATCAATGACATGGGAAGACATCAAGGGGTCAGTTTTTTAGGCAAGGCAATAAGAAATATGCTCCCCCTCTTAAGTCATGTCAATCAAGAGAATCACAAAATAGAAGATGATATGGCACATGCATTCTGAGAGATGCTTTTGAGAGATGCAAACTTTTGGATAAGAATTATTTTGGAGTTATTATAACTTTCTGATGATGAAAGCTGAGAATTAATTAATTACAGGTTATAAACAATCTTTTAACCCATTATGTTTTTGGCTTGTCTTCTCAGATTTATTGGCACACAAGGAAATTTTTGATATAAGGTCAGACTAACAGATGCTGCATAATTTAGCAAAAAAAATTGAGAGGAATACATAATTCATGGCTAGGGAAAATATTCAAAGTCATAATCCATACATAATAATAGTAAGTAGAAATGGAAAACCCCTTTGTCTCCTCTATTGTATCCCAAAGCTATATTTTTAGGGGGCTTTGACATCACCTTCACCAACTTGATACAATAAGTTGTTACATGAAGTTCCTGGTTGAGAAAGAAAAAAAGCACATTAGAATACCATCTAATTTACTGTGTCATGTTTGTGTCTACCACTATAATGGATATAAATAATAATGAGAAGCTGGGATTACCATTTTTGGTATATGTTTTGGATTTTTTTGACTTGTATCTCTGATGGATGTACCATGCAAGCTGTAAATGAACAGCAGACAATAGAACACACTGATATATACATGTTTATGAAGATTGAAGACATGATCATATACACCCAAAACAGGTCTACTTGACCTTAGCTTTTCTCTTACCAATCTAACAGCTTTAATACTCTCAAGATCTAGACTTCCAAACAGCTTTAACAAAAACACATGCCCTAGACTTCAACAACTATTACAAACAAATACAGACTTTCTTTTCAATCTAGAGCAAAGTCATTGCATCCAACTATTCATTGCAAATGGACTGATTAAAAACATAAACTGGCCCAAACAAATTTAACAAAACAAAAGTTCTCTGGGCTTCAACAACCTTCACAAACAGAATTTTCCTATGACATAATAGCTACAGTTCTCTGGGCTTTAACAAAACAGACATCCCCTACTCTGATGGATGTAGCATGCAAGGTGTAAATGAACATCAGTCAATAGGACACACTGATATATACATGTTTATGAAGCTTGAAGACATGATCATATACACCCAAAACAGGTCTACTTGACCTTAGCTTTTTTCTTACCAATCTAGCAGTTTTAACACTCTCAAGATCTAGACTTCCAAACAACCTTAACAAAAAGACATGCCCTAGACTTCAACGACTATCACAAACAAATATAGACTTTCTTTTCAATCTAGAGCAAAGTCATTGCATCCAACTATTCACTACAAAGCTTATGATAAAAAACAAAATATGAGAAACCAATAAATTGACATAAGTCCAAATAGGATTACCAATTTTTAATGGATTTTGTAACAGATATGAATATTTATAGTATAATCCTTAAACATGGAAAAAGCACCTGACTTCAAAAGAACCTGATTTGATAACCAATATTAGAGAAATGGACTGATTAAAAACACAAGCTGGCCCAAACAAATTTAACAAAACAAATGTTCCCTAGGCTTCAACAACCCTCACAAACAGAATTTTCCTATTCTTCTTAGCCACAGCTAGTTTGAGAGATATCCATGACAATAATAGCTACATTGTTGTGAAACAGATACATAAAGGAATCCAAACATCTTTAACAAAACAGACATCCCCTAGACTCCAACATTCTTCACAAACAAATATATGTTATTCTTCTTAGCCACACCCAGATTGAAAAATGACCCTGCAAAGCTGAGACATACAAACAGAAACATAAACTGAACCAAACAACTTTAACAAAAAGACATGTCCTAGACTCAGAAACATAAACTGAACCAAACAACTTTAACAAAAAAACATGTCCTAGACTCCAACAACTATCACAAACAAATATGACCTATTCTTCTTAGCCACACCTAGTTTGAGAGATGTTCCTGGAAATCTGAGACATGGGAAAAACCCTTACTGCTACAGAAGCTTATTTCAGAAGCTTATCAGAGAAATGGACAGATAAAAGTTTAACAGCTATGAGTTTTGGTCAGATTTTGCTCAATATGTAAAGTTTTCTTTATAACAGCCCAAAGAAACAAACTTCATAGATAGAAGTGGTACACCACAAAATAGCTGTCAACCATACAACAAAGCATAACAGATAAGAGACCAGATGCACAGAAAAACACAAATAGCTAAACTGTTGTGAAACAGAAACATAAACTGAACATTAATAACTAAATTGTTGTGAAATAGAAACATAAACTGATCAAAACAACTTTAACAAAACAAACATTCCCTAGGCTTCAACAACTTGCACAAACAGGTATTTCCTATTCTTCTTGGCCACACCTAGCTTGAGAGAGGTCCCTGGAAGCAGTCCATTCAATCCACGAAAGGTAGACCACCCATCAGAAACACAGCAGTAATCAGGCCTTGAACTCTTCCATTGAAACTTGCAGTTCCATTTCCTTCCACGAAAGTTAACCAAAGTGATGGAGGTAGCCGCAGGAGAGAAGGCAAGCTGGCAAAAACCAATGTGAAGGAACTGCAAAGACAATCAAGGCAATACAATTTAGAATATAAAGGGTTAGTTTCCTTAATAAACAAAATCAATAAATAAACACATCAATTTATAAAAGGGAAATGACTAAGTAAATTGACACACACCAGAAATGGAGTGCTAGTTTCCTCAAGCGATAGATCTTTCATCAAGGAGTGGTAAAAATGGATAGCATCAATAAAAAGGAACTCATCCGACTCCTCATCAATAATACTCATTGGGAGCTCAGGTTCTCCAAGGCCAAACTTTTGTGGAGGAAATGGATAGCAAACTTGCTTTCCCATTCTATCCCTTACATGCATTTGGAAGGTAGTACCCTGCAGAAACTGTAGAGTGATCCAACCACCACTGAAGAGGTTGTAAACCTCACCAATGCGAGGGGAACCATGATGTAAGTATACCCTGTTCGGGCGTTGCTTGATAGAGACGACAAAAACATTTCCCAAGGGATCCAAGAGGCGAACAATGGTTGGCATATCATTATAAAAGTCTGACAAAAAAAGCACTGGGAGTGGCTGCATAGACTGGAAAAAAGATTGGAACAAAATGAGAAACATAAATAAGACTAAAATCAGTCATCTAAATGGAGAGAAAGTGGAACTCACAAAGCCAGGAACAAACTCAAAATGATAAGTGTGGTATTTGAGGAGGCACTCTGCAAAATACGGGTCATCACCCACAACATGGAGGGAACTCGTCTAACCAAAGGAAGAGCAACATAATCAATTATACAAATAAAACTTCAGCTACACATCAATCCAGCTAACCAAAGGAGGAGCAACATAATCAAGGCAGAAGAATAGATTAGGGTAATCATAAAAAATCAGGATGAAGTCCTAAAAGACAAAACTAACTATATAAGTTGCATCACACAAATAAAACTTCAGGTACACATCAAAGCTAGTAAAAGCTACACATCAAAGCCATCAACAAAAATGTTAGCTAGTCATGCAAGTCATGCAAATCCCACATCAAGGTAAATCACAGTTATAACATACCAAGCAAGAGGGAACACAGCTACTCAAATCCAACACAGCCAATGTAGGAAAAAATTTACAATATTCTCCTGAACACAAGGGAAGGAGTTCCAAAATACAAAACTAAGTCTATAGCTTGTATGACACGAATGAAACATCAACCAAATATCAAAGCCACAAAAAAATGCAAGACTAAATGCATCTACTCAAATCAAACACAGCCAACTTATGAGAAAAATCAACATGCACATCAACCAACAGAGAAAATCATGGAGTAATATCAAGGGAATCCATCCACCAAAAGAAATAATTACAGTATTAGTACAGAAGTTATAATGGAAACAAAGTGGTGCAAGAAACATAGGAAACAATTTGATGCAGCAAGCAGATATGGTTAGATTAGATGAGTAAAAAGGAAAAAAACAAAGCATTGCACCACCTTGTTATTAAAACTTCAGGTACACATCAAAGCTAGTAAAAGCTACACATCAAAGCCATCAACAAAAATGTTAGCTAGTCATGCAAGTCATGCAAATCCCACATCAAGGTAAATCACAGTTATAACATACCAAGCAAGAGGGAACACAGCTACTCAAATCCAACACAGCCAATGTAGGAAAAAATTTACAATATTCTCCTGAACACAAGGGAAGGAGTTCCAAAATACAAAACTAAGTCTATAGCTTGTATGACACGAATGAAACATCAACCAAATATCAAAGCCACAAAAAAATGCAAGACTAAATGCATCTACTCAAATCAAACACAGCCAACTTATGAGAAAAATCAACATGCACAACAACCAACAGAGAAAATCATGGAGTAATATCAAGGGAATCCATCCACCAAAAGAAATAATTACAGTATTAGTACAGAAGTTATAATGGAAACAAAGTGGTGCAAGAAACATAGGAAACAATTTGATGCAGCAAGCAGATATGGTTAGATTAGATGAGTAAAAAGGAAAAAAACAAAGCATTGCACCACCTTGTTATTATGCAAAAACTCTTCAGCTACACATCAATCCAGCTAACCAAAGGAGGAGCAACATAATCAAGGCAGAAGAATAGATTAGGGTAATCATAAAAAATCAGGATGAAGTCCTAAAAGACAAAACTAACTATATAAGTTGCATCACACAAATAAAACTTCAGCTAGACATCAAAGCCATTAAAAAAATGTTAGCCAGTCATGCAAGTCATGCAAATATCAAAAAAATGCAAGCCAAAATGCATCTACTAAAATCAAACACAGCCAACTTATGAGAAAAATCTACATGCACATCAACCAACAGAGAAAATCATGGAGTATATCAGCCAAATACGATTAGGTGATATGAATAACAGAAGATAGAGAAGCAATGTGATTACCTTGTGTTCATTACCCACAATATCAAGTGAATCCATCTACCAAAAGAAATATTGACAGTATTAGTACAGAAGTTATAATGGAAAGAAAGTGGTGCAAGAAACATAAGCAACAATCTGATGCAGCAAGCAGATATGGTTAGATTAGATGAGTAAAAAGGAAAAAATAAAGCATTGCACCACCTTGTTATTATGCAAAAACTGAAGAGGGCACAGCAAGAGGGGCAATTTGAAACCTGTACAGAACAAATAAAGTTGAGAAATAAAGTTGAGTAAAAAAGTTATAATGGAAAGAAAGTGGTGCAAGAAACATAAGAAACAATCTGATGCAGCAAGCAGATATGGTTAGATTAGATGAGTAAAAAGGAAAAAATAAAGCATTGCACCACCTTGTTATTATGCAAAAACTGAAGAGGACACAGCAAGAGGGGCAACTTGAAACCTGTACAGAACAAATAAAGTTGAGAAATAAAGTTGAGTAAAAAAACCAAATCAATTCATAATAGCTAAACAAATGTTATAATGCAAAACTGGTGCAATTATGGTTAGATTAGATGAGGAGAAGAGGAAAAAGAAAAGATGACATTACAGTGTTATTGGGTAAAAAAATGAAGAGGACACAGCAAGGGGGACAGGTAAGCGGATAGGAGTGCGGAGATGTGGGCATTTATAGAAAGCGTGCAACATTTAATGATGAAGATGAATGAAAGACTATAATCTGAGAGAGCAGCTGCAATCTAGCTTGTTGAAACAAACTAAACAGCATTGGGAAGTGAAGAGAAGAGTGTAAATTGAACAAAATAAGAAATTTTCAGCCACGTGTAGAAGAAAGGCAGTAACACAGATAAAGAATTGAAGAAAGCCAGCAACGTAGCAAAGAGAAGCAAATAAGGGAACACACGTGGCCATACGCACCTGAAAACAGATCTTTGACGCCATTCCTCTGCTGCGATGAAAAGATGCAAAGCTGCAGCTCCACTGTTTGAGCAAATAACACACAAGAACACAGCAGAGAGAAGCAAATAAGGGTACACACGTGGACAAACATACCTGAAAACATATATTTGAGACCATTTCTCTTCTGCCATGAAACCGTGAAAACCTGCAGCTCAACTGTTTGAGAAAACAACCCACAAGAACATCAGCTGAAACCGCTTTCCATGGCTGAATCGAGTCTACTTGGCACCAACAGCCACATGGAACATACGTGGCACACATGGCGGAGATCAGATGGTCGGAAATTGGAGGGAAGCGAAGGCAAAAATGGCGCCATGAGCCACTGTAGCGACAGCGTGGAGACACCCTCTGGATTTAGATTTTGTGATAAAATAATAATAATAATAATAATAATAATAATAATAATAATAATAAAATATTAATAATCCAAAACTTGGTATTTTTTTCTTTTTAATTTTTCATATTTTAAGTATTATTTTAGGTCTTTTAAAACCCAATTTTTTTTTGGGATATACAAATACCTATTTGATATGCGCCAGCCGCTCTGCAGTTGTCCTGCAGTTGCGGTTCCGCGCCAAATGCATTTTTTTTTGTTTTTTTATTTTAATGTCTTTCTTAAATAATGTTCCCTTTTGTCATTTTAAATCCTATTTGATATGCGCCAGCCGCTCTGCAGTTGTCCTGCAGTTGCGGTTCCGCGCCAAATGCATTTTTTTGTTCTTTTTTGTTTTTTTATTTTAATGTCTTTCTTATACCTATTTGATATGCACCAGCCGCTCTGCAGTTGTCCTGCAGTTGCGGTTCGGCGCCAAATGCATTTTTTTTTGTTTTTTTTTGTTTTTTTATTTTAATGTATTTCTTAAATAATGTTCCCTTTTGTCCTTTTAAATCCTATTTGATATGCGGGAGCCGCTCTGCAGTCAGTCTGCAGTCGCGCTCCCGCGCGCCACTTCCCCCTCCCCTTTTAATAATAATAAAATAATAATAATGATAATAATAATAATAATAATAAAATATTAATAATCCAAAACTTGGCATTTTTTTCTTTTTAATTTTTCATATTTTAAGTATTATTTTAGGTCTTTTAAAACCCAATTTTTTTTGGATATACAAATACCTATTTGATATGCGCCAGCCGCTCTGCAGTTGTCCTGCAGTTGCGGTTCCGCGCCAAATGCATTTTTTTTTGTTTTTTTATTTTAATGTCTTTCTTAAATAATGTTCCCTTTTGTCCTTTTAAATCCTATTTGATATGCGCCAGCCGCTCTGCAGTTGTCCTGCAGTTGCGGTTCCGCGCCAAATGCATTTTTTTGTTCTTTTTTATTTTTTTATTTTAATGTCTTTCTTATACCTATTTGATATGCGCCAGCCGCTCTGCAGTTGTCCTGCAGTTGCGGTTCGGCGCCAAATGCATTTTTTTTGTTTTTTTATTTTAATGTATTTCTTAAATAATGTTCCCTTTTGTCCTTTTAAATCCTATTTGATATGCGCTAGCCGCTCTGCAGTTGTCCTGCAGTTGCGGTTCCGCGCCAAATGCATTTTTTTATTTTTTTATTTTAATGTCTTTCTTATACCTATTTGATATGCGCCAGCCGCTCTGCAGTTGTCCTGCAGTTGCGGTTCCGCGCCAAATGCATTTTTTTTTGTTTTTTTTGGTTTTTTTTATTTTAATGTCTTTCTTAAATAATGTTCCCTTTTGTCCTTTTAAATCCTATTAGATATGCGCCAGCCGCTCTGCAGTTGTCCTGCAGTTGCGGTTCCGCGCCAAATGCATTTTTTTGTTTTTTTTTTGTTTTTTTATTTTAATGTCTTTCTTAAATAATGTTCCCTTTTAAATTAGTGTATTATTGATTTACTAATAGCATTTTTTATGGCTTTTATTTTGATTACTTTAGATTAACCGGTATTAAAAGCAAACTTAATTTAGTGTTTATATTATATGTGAGTACCGCGACTTCAATATGTACTTCGCACCAAACTTTCACGTTTTTGTGTTTTTTTGTTTAAATTTTTTCTGATATTTAAGAGTCCGAAAAAAAATTAGATGTTCAAATACGCGGAATTCATTCTTCAATAACTGGTTTGGTAAAAAAAACTATTTAGTAAGAAAATACGTAAAGTGATCGAGATGCTAAGTAGTATGTTTTGGTGAACCTTTAATAACTGATTTGGTAAAAAAAAATTATTTACTAAGAAAATACGTAAAGTGGTCGAGATGCTAAGGAGTATGTTTTCGTTAACTTTATAATTCAGAAAAATTTAACTGTTCATATTTTAATGCTTTTTTTAAATAATGTTTATTTTTACTAATCGCATATTTTTTCATTATGGCTTTTATTTTGATCACTTTGGATCAACTGATATTAAAAGCAAACTTAAATTAGTGTTTATATTATATGCGACTACCGTAGCTTCAATCGGTACTTCGCCCCAAACTTCCACGTTTTTGTGTTTTTTTTTGTTTAATTTTTTGTGATATTTTAGAGTCCGAGTCTCGAGATAAGATTGCCAAAATCTATCTAATACAACTCGAGAGGATTACATAGGAGTGGTGCACAATCAAACCAAATTATTGATATGCATCCACGTGTTAAACAATAGGGCTCCAGATGCTCACCGGGGTTAGAGTTGTCCTCAGGGCTCTTTAACGACTTACGGATATACTTACAGATCACCCAGCACGTAGGTCCTCGCATTGACTATCGGAGTTTAACCCACGCCCTTATACCAACTGAGTCAATCTCATATTTGCTCTTATTTTATTCTAAATATGGAAGTATGATTGTAATTTAAGAAAAAAAACATCTCAAAAAACAATCACACAATACTTATTATAAAAAAACATCTAAAAAAATATAGATACACGTTTAATATCATTTTATGCTACCATATCTCAACAGTTGGAGGTTGAAGAATTTTCCATTCAAAAACAGCACACAAAAAATCATGAATTTACATATAATTTACTATATACTACCTATATTTATTTACATACTACAAATATTAATATGTTATACCTTTATATGCCCCGTGCAGAGCACGGGAACTAAAACTAGTGTTAGTAATCCTAAAATATAAATTCGGGGGAGTCTTGGCGCCAACTCTCCCGCCAAGCTCCCTCCCTCCCTTTTCCCTTTATTTTCTTTTTTTAGATTCTTTAGGTAATTTTGAGTCTAAAAAAAATTTAAATTATTTAAATACGCGAAGTTTGTTCATTCATAACTAGATTGATGAAAATGAAAATTAATTTCATGGCAAATTACCTAAAGTGTGACGCTAGACAGTGTGTTTTAAGGTATTTAAAGATATAAAAAAATTTAATTATGTGAAGTGTGACATTAGACAGTATGTGTGAAGTGTATTAATTTCGTGACAAATTGTGTGAAGTGTGACGTTAGACAGTATGGTTTGGGGTACTTTAAGATCCGGAAAAAAATTTAATTGTTTAAGTACGCAAAGTTTGTTACTCGATAATTAATTTTATTAAAAAAATAATAATTTTGTAATAAAATATGATGCTAAGTAGTGTGTTTTGGGTGCTTTAATTAGGATTAAAAAAAATTAGATATACAAATACATGGAGTTCGTTCCTCAACAATTGGTTTGGTCATACCAAAAATTAATTTTTTGGTGTGTTTTGGTTTACCTTAGCGTTCGACAAAATTTTTAAAAGTTCAAATACGGAAAGTTTGTTTAAAAAAAAAAATTCGTGACAAAATACGTAAAGTATGAGCTAAATAGTGTGTTTGTGGGTACTTTTCCGTTCGGAAGAAATTACTGTTCAAATACTAAAAGTTTGTTCCTCGATAACTGATTTAAAAATCAATTTATTTTTTATTTCTTCTCTTTATATTCTTTAGGACCATATTTTTCTGGAATTTAAAAAAATAATTTAAAGATGCTTCGGAAAAAAAGAATTTAAAGACCATGCATATTCCTTCAACTTTGTATAGTTGCTTCCATTTTATTGGTGATTCCCATCCAACCCTACATGATACCCACGTTTTTCACTTTCTAATTGTGTTGTCTTCTTTTCTTTCTAATTGCTTCCATTTCAATGTGTTTGTTAATTAAAAATGATACTTTTAATTATGATTTACATTGTCACACACTTTTACAATATATAATTAATTTTATCTTTACTCATACAATGTTACAATGTTTATATATTAAATGAAGCTTTTGTCCCCCCCACCCTTTTTTTTTTCTTTTTTTCATATTTTCATTTTCACCCCTCCTTTTTTTCTTCATATTTTCATTTTTAAGACTACATTAAAATTTAGGTGAAGTTTGTGCTAAGTAGTGAAGATGAAAATACATAAATTATATATTGTAACATTCAAATATACAAAGTTTGTGCCTCAGTAATCGATTTGGTTAGGTGAAAAAAAATATAATTTCGTTACAAAATATGTAAAGTGTGATGCTAAATAGTGTGTTTTGAAATACTTTAGTGTTGGAAAAAAATTAATCGTTTAAATGCTCAAGGTTCAGTCCCCAATATCGAAAAAAATTAACTGTTTGAATGCGCAAAATTTGTTTTGGTGAAAAAAATAATCAAAACAAAATATGTAAAGTCTGATGCTAAGTTGTGTGTTTTTTTATACTTTAGTGTTCACAAAAAAAATAATTATTATGCTACCTTATTTCCATGGACTATTATTTATGTTTGAATTATAAATCCCCCTTAATTTGTGTGTTGATTTTTAATTTATCCATCAAATTTTAATATCACAACAATTAAGTACTCGCTAAAGCTTTGGCCCCGGCCATGCATCGTCCCGACGCCAGTTAAATCAAGTTGTTGTTGTAGTGCCACCGCCCTAAAGGATGCGGAGGAATAATGAAATCCAATTAGAAGATATATTTAAATATGAAGGTGGCATCTCATTAGACCAAAAGTCCAAAATATTTACTGTCGTGTTCTTTATATTTTTTAATAATAGTTTTCAAAAATTATTATACTGTCGGGCGTCTCTCCCTCTGACTTTTACTTTTTCTCACACCAACTGTCTCTCTCTCTCTCACACTTTAGTTATGAGTTTTTTAAGTAAAAGTGGTGGGGGGTTGATTGCAATGTTTTAAAAACTGGTCCGAACCGACCGGTTCAACCGGTTGAACCGAGAACCGGACCCCCAGCCGGTTGGTTCAACCCCATTTGAACCGCAATCCTATTGAATCGCCCAGAACCGGATCGAACCGGGTTGAACCGCGGTTCAACCGCTTTGAACCGGAAACCGAACCGGATTGAATCGCCCGAAATACCTTTTTTTATTTTTAAATTTACTTTTTTCTCCAAAATTTAATATTTTTTATTTTTTATTTAATAAATTACTCATTCGGTTCAACCATGGTTGAACCGGTTGAACCGATTGAACCATAAACCGGAGGCCTCGCCGGTTCGATCTCCGGTCCGGTTTTAAAAACATTGGTTGATTGTTCTATAGTACAGTAGATAGTAGATATTTTATAATATATCATGGTTTGGAAAAGCCTATATAAAGGCATATGAGATCAATTCACTTGATAACATAGAAAACCTCTTCCCCTCCATTCTTCTCTCGTTGCTATATGTTTTTCTTTTCTCTTCTCCATGCCTCTTTGACACCCTTTATTCCTTCATTCAAAAAACCATCGACCAAGACAAACCCATTTCTTTTTCTTTTAAGTCTTAACCCACTCAAAACCCCTAAAAAGCCTAATCTGATCACATTGTTGTACTCGTAGCTTTGTGTTAGTGTTCGAGCACGTGTCGGTGTTGGCAATTCGACTGGGAACGCATATCCGGATCCAACGGACAAGGACGCGCCAACTCGCCTATGCGCTGAAAGTGCCCCAGGTACACCTGGCGCCTATAAATACCGCTCATTTAACATGTACACCTTCATTCACTCTGCCTAATTCTAGACTTTCCATCGCTGACTTGAGCGTCGGAGTGTCATTGCAGGTACCACTCCCGACTTGGGCTCTAAGAACAAGTATTGTGTTTGTGCTGTATTCAAGTGGGGGCAAGATACCATATTCATCGGAACGGTTAGCATAAAGTTTTAATTTAAATATGCGTAGAGTGACCCAAGCTCTATCAGGGTTGAGTAGTCAATGATACCTAAAAACCGTTTAGCTACTCTAAATGAGTATGCCTAAATGAGGTTTAGGCCGTCGGGGATCGTTCAACACAGGGATAATCACATTATTAAAATTAATTGTGTTTATCATGTTGATTTATTTGATTGTTTTAAGTGCCGTAAAATGTTTCAAAGCCTTATGTGATTATTTTTTTGAATTACTTATATGTATCTATATTGAAAACATAATTTTATTTGTAAAATATGACAAGCTTAAGGGATGAAGAAAATAAAGTTTAGGATATGCATGATGAATTTAGGTGTGAGATATAAAGCATCATATTTAAAAGAAATAAAGTGAAATAAGAAAGAAGCACATTTTTCCCACTGTTTAAATGTAGCTTTACCTTATCTTTCCATTTTTCTGACTTATACATGTATCTTAGCCCTATGTGTTTTTCTTTTGTATATTTTTGTACTGCTTAAATCCAGTCGAGGAGTCATTTATAGCAAAGGGTGATACTTTTCCTTCTACGACGAACGCTGAAGGCACAAAGGATGCCAGTGTAATATGACGAAGGAGTCAAATGTCTCATTGAGAAGACCTATATTTTATTTAGCCATGTCAGTCTTTGGAGTCTCGTTAAGATAGCTTTTTAGCCGCCTTTGCTTAAAGTTCCTATTTTCCCACTGTTTTGTAATACACTGATATATGTTTCAGTGGCTTTAGTATAGCCACAACTGTTGTAAAACTCTTAACATTATGTTTTCTTTTATGTAATGTACGTTCAGTTATATATCTTAAGTTTTAAATTTATCCGTTTTTGAGATTAAGAGATTAAGGGTCAAGGGTTATTATGATGAGGGCGGGGGTCATCTCATTTAGTGGTATCAGAGTAGTTCGATTCATATCAGACTGTGAGTTAGGGTCATACTGGCTGAGTCGAGTTAGGTCCACATCGGATGTTAACCATATTTAGAATTGGGTAGAGAGTCTGTGTGAGCCTTTAAATGAGCTAGTTCCTTTTAGATAATATTCATAAGATGCATATAGCTTGTGTTTGTTATATCTTATGAATGTTGAACCATTGTTTCAGGAGATCATGGTTCCTCCGAGGAGATCATAGAGTGGGGGTTCAGGGGCCAATGTGAGGTGTGAGGAGCCTGTTGACCACTCCCATGGTGAGGGAGAGACTGAGAGCATCGAGACCATGAGGTCGGTGAGAGAGTTAGATGTTGCGGTATTACAACAGACCCAACAGAATGCTCAAATTATGCAACTGACTAGAGATCACCAACTTCAACAGCAACACTATCGTGAGACTGCACAGGCTGATACAGGGATCACAGCTTTCTTAACAGAGAAGCCACCTTAGTTCAAGGGCGATTTTGATCCAGAAGGAGTTGAGCACTGGGTTCAAGAGTTGGAGAATATATTTTATGTGATGCGCTGTCGGAAGGATATGAGAGTTGGATATGGGGCCTTTATGTTGACAAGTGATGCTGAGAGTTGGTGGAAGGGCAAGTTTAGGCTCTTAGAAGAGGAGGGCCGTATTATTACGTGGGATCTGTTTACGGAATGCTTCTTAGTGAAGTATCTTCCGAGATTGACTAGGAGGGAGAAGTAGAGAGAATTCGACCGTGAGGCAGGGAGGTGTGACAGGGCAACGACTTGTGATACTAAGGGATTTTCTTAGTAACAATTACTAAATATTCGGTAACCATTATACAACAATCTAATGGTTAGTACATATTAGTCACGATTTAGTTTTTGTGTGGTGAGTGATAACTCTATTTGATATAGAGTTATTTACGCTTTCAAATCTAAATAATTGTGAGAACCTCAGTAATAATATTTTGTTAAATAAATAAATACAAAAGAAATGCAACTTTTAAAGTTAATGAAAGGTTAGGCACACTTCATGACTGTTTTATATGAATTATGGTATTTTATGTGTTTGTTCAATTGCTGCAACAATCAATTGCCCCAGTAATGGAGGAAGCAATGGATGCCCCAGCAATGGTATTTTATGTGTTTGTTCAATTGCTGCACCAATCAATTGCTGCAACAACACAGAATGCCCCAGCATCCAAGTGATGACGTTATGATGCGTCCAAAGTAATGCAAGTGGCCATGTGAGTGAAATTGCGGCGCCTACCATAGACCCTCTAGCTCACAAGAGTCACACCTATAAGGGACACACGTCTTCACTCAAATGGACCTCCTCTTTCAACATGTTGGGTGACCTCATCAAAGCTTTTGAAGAAAATATAAATTAAGGAAACCCTAACTTCTTCTCAAGGTAACCTTGGAGCTCAAGATAACCTTCAAGGAAGCCTATAAATACCTCTCCTCATCTTCATTTCAAAGAATCTCAATTTTTAGGAAGTAGTCTTAGATATAATATTTTGGTTCGAAGGAGAGGAAGAAATTGACAACTTCTCTCTCTACTTTTTACCATATTGTATTGCTGTTTCATTGCTCCAGCATTGCTAGGCAGAATCTACAAAGGAACTCCATTCGTGTAATTTCTATCTTATCTCATTCCATTTGTATTTTCAGTCATATAAATATGACTCCTTATGTTTATATGAGCTTAGTTATGTCAAGCATGAACTAAATATATTAGTTGGGATGCTTTAGCTTTGTAATGAACTTTTAAATATGATTATGTTATATTGATGCTTGCAATTTAGTTCTTTTACTATAATTCTTTCAAACTTATTTTAAGGTTGATCACTTAGAATAAGTAGGGTCACGAATACAGACATGGTTTGTGATTTGAACTCAAGAACTAATATGGGTAAGTGTTTTAATAAAAGGAAACTTTGTTAAAACCATACTAAAACCTAGACATAGGATAGTATAGTCCATAGAGTGATATTGTGGGAACTTCATATTCAGGGGTGAACTTATTTAGAGCTTAGACATAAGACTTGTAATGAAACCCCGACGTTAGTTGCTGAAAAGCACACATCACTTGCTACAACACCCATTGCAGGAGCAATCCATTGCCGGAGCAATCCGTTAGCAATAATTGCCCCAGCATCACATATATCATAATTGCTATTAAAAGTAAATTACTTAGTGAAAGACATTTCAACTATTTCTCTTAACTGATTTATAATCAATTTCTATCTTGCTTTCTTTAAATCCTGTTTCACACACACACACACCAATCATATTTTATTTTATCTTTTGATTTACACTTCTCACTAGTTTTATTACCATTTTAAACTTTCAAAAATTAATCCAATCCCTGTGGGTACGATCTCTACTTTCATTATATTACTTGCTAAAGACTGTGTATACTTGCACACCTTTTTGCACAACAGTGAGTGAGCGGGTAAATGAAAACATTGGTTAGTACATGTTTGCCACAATATAACTTTGGTGTGGTTACTGAGTTTTTTCGTCGATGGGGAAATGACTATTATGCCCATTTAGTAATAATTACTAAACTATTGTTTAGTACTCTAAGTCGGACTCGTATGACAATTGATAACTTTATTTTATATAGAGTTATTTATGCATCTAAACATAACTAATTACTTGAAATCAAGTGTAATATGTGTTAAATATAGTAGTATGAATAAAATAACAACATTTATGGTTTCAAGATGTATGCCATTCATAACTTAGCACTTTGTATATATATTGGTATGTTTGATGTGTTTGTTCAGTGCACCTGCAGTTGATGCACCTGCACCAGGAAAACAACAGTGCATCTGCACTGAAAGTATTAACAACAGTTCATCTGCACTGAAAGTATTAACAACAATGCATCTGCACTGAATACATTTACAACAGGGCAACTGCACTAAGGTGCATCTGCACCATCCTGCACTAAAGACAGATTACCCAACATTGGAAGCTCCTCAAACCATACCAATGCATAAACACCTCAATGGCATCATGCTTAGTCACAAGTTACATGGAGGCACATGCCAACATGCAAAAGGAGGCGCCTACAAAAGAAGAACATCATGAAGGGTCATTTATAAGGGACACATGGCTTTCCACGATTGGACCTCTCTTTGAGGTAGAGTGTTGGACTAAATCCCCTTCATCAAAGATCTGAAAAGTAACCATGGTTAAGCCTCCTTAGGTTAACTTGATCTCCAAGCAAAACCTCACTTGAAGGAAACCTCCAAGGCTATATAAAGGCTTCCACTTCTCACTTGAAGAGATACCATTACATACACATTCCATTATAGTCTATAATCATTTCCTTTCTTGTATTTTATTTCTTTTTATAGTTTTAAGTTAGTAGTTAGTTTGCAAGAAGGTAATGAAGGAATTGACGACTGCTCCCTTCACTTCTTCATCTTAGATAGGTGCAGGAAATCAGTGCATCTGCACTGTTGGGCAAACTTATGCAAGAGTACTTCAATCAGTGTAATCTCTACCCTATTGATATCTCTTGTACTTTCCATTATATTAACATGTTTTATTCCATCTATCTTTGCCTTGCAATGCATATTATGAGCTAAACCTCTTTGGTTGAGATGTTCTAACTTTATAATGAGTTTTTGAGTAAGTTATTGTGCTTTTAAGTGTTGTATGCATTTTGGTTCTTGTGTTATACTACATCCATCTTATTTTAAGGTTGATCGCTTAGAATAAGTAGAGTTATATTCACAGACATGGTTTATAACTAGAAATCAAGACTAAATAAGGGTGAGTGTTTTAATGAAGGCTTTGTTAACTTGCGTAATAAAGAAAACTTTGTTAAAACCATGTTAAGTCCTAGACATAGGATAACATAGTCCTTAGGGTGATACAATGGGTACTTCAAAGGCAGGAGTGAACTTATTTAGCAAACCTAGACATAGGAAGCTTGTAACGAAACTCTGAAGAAAGTAGCTAAAAGGCACATACTGATGCAGCTGCACTCAATGCATCTGCACCACATAAACACACAAACTCTCAAAAGTGAATTATTTAGTGAAGACATCTCAACTATCATTCTCAACTGATTTCCTCTACATTTTATTACATATTTACATTCTGTTTACTTATCACCATCATCCCAATTTGTGAGTAGTATAGTTCACACTAATTTATACACTTTTAAGCTACAAGAGTTAATCCAATCCCCGTGGGTTCGATCTTTTATACTACTTGTTTGTGACTGTGTATACTTACACATCTTTTTCACACACCAACAGTCGGTGAGTATGCTAGGAAATTTGAGAGTATTCACTACCAAAACTAAGCTTATTAGCGAGGGAACTCAATTCCCTCGCTAATGCTGTCATTAGCGACATAATTTTTAATCCCTCGCTAATTAGCGACGAAATTTTTAGTCCTTCGCTAATTTCTGACAGTTTTCAGATCATAGGGCTCCGTGCATGTGATTAGCGACGGAATTTTTAGACCTTCGCTAATTAGTGACAGAATTTTTAGTCCCTCGCTAATTTCTGATAGTTTTCAGATCATAGGGCTCTGTGCATGTGATTAGTGACAGAATTTCTAGTCCCTCGCTAATATTTAATGAATTTTTGAGTTTTCAGCTTATTTATCCTCTCACACTTCTCTCTACCAAAACACACTCTTCTCTCCTACTTTCCTCACACTCTTCACTCTTCTCTCTTCTTCTCTCCCACCTTCCCATAACTTCCACCACCACCACCACACCACCCCCACCACCTTGTAGGATCCTCTCCTCTTCCTCTCCTCTCTCTCTCTCTCTCTCTCTCTCTCTCTCTCCCCTACGAATTGCTCTTCTTTCACCTACGAATTTCTTTCCTCTTTCTCTCTTATTCTCTCCACCTTCCACCACCACCACCACCACACCACCACTGTCATACCCCAATTTTGTCCGGCTTAGGTCAAAACCCTAATTTTCCAAAAAATAAATAAATTGAAGAGCGAAGAGCCTTATGCACTACATTTCGGATCCTAGAAGGCATTCCAAGGTTCTTGAAATCGTTTTTAGGGTTGGAACGCACTTTTCGGGCAAATTAGGGTTTTAGAGCCAAAAAGGGTATTTTGGTCAATTATAACGGTTTTTTTTCTCTCACTTTCAAAAAGGCTCAAAAATATGTATAATTAAAAATAGAAATCTGAAATCAAAATAAAAAAATGAATAACAAAATAATATTGGATGCTTATGGTATTTTTAGAATTAGGGCTAATTCCTTTTAGGTGCTTTTTGCTTTTATCCATTTTTGGCCAAAGTAAGCACCAATTTCACAAGCAAACAACCTCCCTCACTCCACCCTCATGCCCTTCACTTCAGCCCCATCAAGTGCACATCACAAAAAAAAGCCTTTCATCATGACAAGCACACCTTTGAGTCCAATAACATTCAATACACAACATATTTTTACCTTCCTTCTCTCTACACCACTAAATACACACTAATTTCTTCACCTCCTTCACTCCACCCTCATGCCCTTCACTTCAGCCCCATCAAGTGCACATCACAAAAAAAGCCTTTCATCATGACAAGCACACCTTTGAATCCAATAACATTCAATACACAACATATTTTTACCTTCTTTCTCTCTACACCACTAAATACACACTAATTTCTTTATTTCCCTCTCACAACCTTAAACCCATTAGATCTTTGGCCTCCCAAGGATTTGAATAAGAACAACTCACTTCTCTCCTCTCCAAAAAAACCAAGAAATTCGTAGCCCCTCTCCTCTCCCTCACTTCCTCTTGTTTTCTTTCATCTAAAAGGAACCTTCCCATTTCTCCTACACCAAAAAACCCTAGCACACCAAAAACCTCCCCTTTTCTCTCCCAAAACCGTGGCCTCCCCACTCCCTTCCTTCATCTATTTTTGATTTCCTCTTCACCCAAACACCACCATCTCACTTCATTCTCATCCCTCTTTCATATATCTTCTCCATTTTCCATTCAAGATCAAACATCATCATCAAGGAAGGTTTTCATCAAGCTCTTTTTTGGGGTTGGAGTTGAAGTTCCTTGGAGGTTCTTGTTGATTTGGTTTCTATTTTCTTCATCTCATTGCATTTTGTAGCTTGGATTTGAGGTAAAAACTTTCAAACCCTTGCATCATCTTCAACCTTTTTGCATTAAAACCCATTTTCCTCTTCACTTTGCATTTCACATATCATCATCATTTTGTTTAAGATGTAGCTTGTTGTTGGTGAGAGGAGCCTTAAACACTATTGACAAGCACTTAGGGAGGCTTGGGTGTTTAAGGTGCCTCTCACTCTTGAATGAATTGAGTCATGTTGTTTTGTGTTATTTTTTGCATTTGTTGTGAAATAAAATTGTTGTTTCATGTGTTGTTAGGTTCGCATATCCTATTAAAGTTAGCTTTAATTTGATTTTGTTGTTTCTCTTTGCTTGATGGGGCTTAATCATGTTGTAGATATTTGATTTTAGTGTTTTCATGCTTAGATACTTCGTTTAGGTTTGCAAATTTTTTTTCTCACATAGATTTCGCACAAAGGAAAGAGTTTGAGAATAAATGTTGATTTGACGCTTTAGTGTTTAAATTATGTGATTAATTGTTCCTAAATCTTGTTAGTATCTTTTGCTTGCTTGATTTTGGGAGTTTGATGAATAAATTTATGGTTTGACTATGTATTGGTTTCGCAAGTCTTGAAGAATAAATAGAGTTTTTATATGTTTGCTTATTGTCTCAAGTTGATGATAGGCAATATGATTCTCACTTGTGCCTAGTGCACCTTGCCTAAAGTGATGAGGATTGTTCTATATGATTCAACCCTTTTAGTTTATATGTTGTTTAAGTTGATGATTGGCAAGAAGATTCACACTTGTGCACTTGCGCACACTAATTTAAGTGTTGAGGATTGACCAAAGTGATTCAACATGCTTTGGTGTTTTGATTGTTAAGATGACTCGCTTGTTTAGGGTTTGCCAATGATCATGCTTGAGGCTACTCTTTTGAATTCATTTGTGCCTACCACTTCCTTGTCTACTCCCATGTGGAATCATTAATACTTAGATAGGCCCATTCCTCACATTGCATCTTCCACTAGATGTGCATTTAGATTCCCTTGCGTTTTGTAGAAATATTTGAGTATGGTTCTCGCCTAGCATCTTCCACTAGATGTACATTTAGGTTCAATCTTGCCCACTCTTGTATTTTTGCTTAATGCCCAATTCAAGTTCCTTCTTTGCCTATTTATGTGTTGTGGTCTAACATGTGTAGTCTAGGCTAATATTTGCTCAAGAATTCAAATGAGATTGTTATTTGCCTAAGGATTCGATTTGCATTCATTGCTTTCTTTTCTAAATAGTTTAGCATGAAAATGGTAATTAGTGACAATCACCCATAACCTTTGTTAGTTTGATTGTCCTAAGAGCCTAAGTTTCAAAAAAGATGTTTTCATATGCATAAGCTACTAGTGATAATCACCCATAACCTTTGATTATCATGAACGCTTTCGATTTCAAAAGATATTTTCCTAAGCATCGAAGTCATAGCAAGTGCTAGTGATGGCCACCCATAACCTTTGTTAGTTTGGTCATCATGGAGGCTTTCATTTTTCAAAAGAGAATTCTACATGCACTTAAGTGGGTTCTAGTAATGGTCACCCATAACCTTTGTTAGTTTGATCATTATGAACGTCCTCTACTTTTCAAAACCAAAGCAAAAAGACTTTCATTTTCAAGGCTCGTTAGAACTACGTCGCTTTGATTCCCATTTGGGATACGTAGGAGCGAGTCACATTCTCGTCAAGCGCAACCATAAAAAAGTTTAGCATTTGCATAATAAAAATAAAAGAGTTATTTTCATAACAAAAAAGAATCACTTTTGCAAACCAAGATCATTTTCAGAACAAAAACCATTTCCTTTCTAAATCATTTTCAATCCATCGTCGCTAGTGGCTAACCAGAACCTTTGTTCGTCTAGCCATTGGTGGCGATGTCTTTTTCCCTAAAAGAATAATAAATGGTGATCCATCATAACCTTTGTTAGTTTGATCATCGTGCAAATCAATCTCTTTAGAAAATCGCTTTCAAAAAAGATAATAAAAACGAGTTGTTATTGATAGTCCATCAGAACCTTTGTTCGTTTGACTAGCGGTACAACTCTCTTTTTGAGTATTTAGTGGCGATTCATCATAGCCTCTGCTAGTTTAATCATTCGCTAATGCTCGTCCTATTTCAAAAACTCACTAAAAAAGGATAAAAAACAAAAACTTTTCAAAAAGACAAAGAAGAACTACGTAGCTTTGAGTTCTCCATCGCACCGGGAGATACGTAGGAGCGGGCCATGTCCCGTCAAGCGTTTTTTTTAAAAAACCTTTTTTCCCCCTTTTTCATAATGAATAAAGATTTTCATTAAGAATTTTTTCAATAAGAAGTAGAGAGGCAAAATCAAGTATTTTCAAGTCAACACACTAAAACCACACATTTAATTAAAGGTTCCCTCTCAGTAGAGAGGACGTGTGGGGTGCTAACACCTTCCCTGCGCGTAACCGACCCCCGAACCCTATTCTCTAGTCTCGCAAGACCAATCGCTTTCCAAAAAAAGGTTTTCCTAATATTTTCCTTAATAAATATTGGTGGCGGCTTCATTGTCTTAGGAAAAGTTGTGAACGAGGAAGGTTCTCCCTCGGGGACTTTTTCGGGCGCAACAACCACCAACATGAACTCCTCTTCCTCTCCTCTCTCCCCTACAAATTCCTCTTCTCTCACCTACGAATTTCTTTTCTCTTTCTCTCTTCTTCTCTCCATCTTCCACCACCACCACACCACCACCACCACCAAAAAATTAATAATATAATAATAACACATAAAAAAAACAGGTTTAAAAAAATTAAAACAAAACATAAAACAAGCCATTCAAATTGGGACACGTGGCAGTCAGAATTTGGACGTGTGACAGTCAAAATTAGCGAGGGAACTGCCCCTCGCTAATTAGCGAGGGATTCAAATTCCCTCGCTAATTATTAGCGATGAGTGGTTTAGCGAGCGAATCAGTCCCTCGCTAATTCCCTTGCAAATGGTCATTAGCGACGGAAATTAGACGTTTTGCGAGGGAAAATTCCCTCGCTAATAACCCTTTTTTTTGTAGTGATTCTTAAATATTCTGAGTTTTATCTGTTACTTCCACGGGAGGAGTGGATGTGTCAGAGGTTTTAGGATGGGCTGAAGCATGAGATTCAGAGGGCGCTAACTCCATTACACTTGGTGAGGTTTTCGGAGTTAGTAGAGAGATGTACGGAAGTGGAGAGTATGGACTCCCGTCGAGGTCAAGTTAGTTTTGGAGGACAGGGTAGACCTGAAGGTTCTCAAAGAGGAGGACCTATTCAAAAAGACGGTGGTGGTCGGTTTCATCAAGGTAGAGGTGGACCCTACACTAGACCAGCACAACAGATGACTAGAGCAAGAGGTGGTGATAGATAGTTATCCTTGAAGTGTTACTTGTGCGGAGGGACCCATTTGGCTAGGGATTGTCCTCGCAAGGTTGAGGGTTTTTACTATCAGTGTGGTCAGGCCGGTCACATGGCTAGAGATTTGTTGCACCCCAAAAAATCCGGTTCGGACTTCTCAGTGTACAACGTGGAAAAGGTATGGAGCCGCCACCAATATTTTAATTTTAAGACCAAAACATTGAAAAAAGGTCTTTTAGACAAGGCAGATGGTCTTTCGAAAACTAGAGATATGGGTTCGGGGGTCGGTTAGGCATAGGGAAGGTTTTAGCACCCCACGCCTCCTTTCTACCGAAAGGGAACCTTTAATTAAATGTGTGGTTTGAAGTGTTGATTTGAAAATGCTTTTATTTTGCCTCTTTATTGAAAAGGGAGTGAGAAGACTTAATGAAAATTTTTATTTTGGGCGAAAGTGTTTGTTGTTTTTTTTAGTTTATTGTGCTTGACGGAGGATATCCGCTCCTACGTATCTCCCGGTGCGATGGAGAATTCAAAGCTACGTAGTTCTGGTTTTCTAAAAGGGTTTTGTTTTTTAATCTTTTTGGAGTTTTTCGCAAAGAGGTTGAGCGTTCGCAGTGACCAAACAACAATGGTTTAGAGTGGTCGCACTACTAACTCGTATGAAAATGAATTATCATTAACGTCCAAACGGCAACGGCGCGAGTGGTGATTAATGACAATCGGTTTTTATTTTGAGCATTGAAAAGGTTTTCACAATTGAAGGAGAGCGTTTGTAGGGACCAAACAACAACGGTTTAGAGTGGCCACACTACTAGCTCCCACAGGAATGAAATCATCACCCACGATCAAACGGCAACGGCGCGAGTGACCATTAGTGATGATTAATTTTGATTTCGACGTTTGAAAAGATTTGTTTTTGAAAGGTGTTTTCGTTGATTTCGACGTTTGAAAATATTTGTTTTCGATGTCAGAAAATATTTATGTAGGGAAAGGAAATGTATTTTTTTTAAAGGAGAAACAGTGGATGCAAGAGTAAAATGGGGGTGCAAATAAAAGGAGGGCTGTATTATTAAAAATGGGGTGTGAACAGTGAGAAGGGTTGCGTTTTAAAATAGGGGGTGCAGAAATCAGGGATTAATTCTAATGGACTGTATAAATGTTGGGCCCTCTCAGAGAGGGTTAAGTTATCAAAATGGGGGGGTGTGAAAAATAAGCCCAATTCGCATGGGAGGGCCCAGTTAGCGAAACTGGGCTTAAGTGACAAAAGGGGCCTTATGCTTGGGCCTGGGGGGTGTAAATAACAGTTTACTTGTTTCTTTTAAAAATGTTTTACTTACCACTCTTTTTTTACTAAGGAAAAACTTTTTGTTCTCTTTTTCTTTTGTTAATTTTTGATTAAATAAAAAAAACGAATAAATAAAAGGAAAACAGAAAAATCAGTTTATTTGTTTACTTTTTCTTTTGTTAATTTTTGATAAAAAAACGAAAAAATAAATAAATAAAAGAAAAACATAAAAACCAGTTTATTTGTTTACTTTTTCTTTTGTTAATTTTTGATTTTAAAAAAAACGAATAAATAAAATAAATAAAAGAAAAACATCAATTTACTTGTTTATTTAATGATAATAAAAGAAATGTCTTGACTATACCCTCTTTTGATGATTACTAGGAAATGTTTTTTTGTTTTTAGGGTTCTTTTGCTATCATAAAAAAAAAAGGAAAAGGAAATATTTGGATTTGATGAACAAAAATTAGAGCCCTTATGCGCTTATGGAGGAATAAACTGATTAAACGTGATAAGCCCTTTTTTAAAGGGGTATTATATGATCACTACCAAGAGACATGGAGATATGAGCAAGCAACAAATAAAATTTCATAACATCATAACAAGGATCATAGCAAACAACAAATAAATTTTACAACATCATTTACAGTAAAATGGAGAGGAAGTAGAAATAAAATTATTACCAAATATGAGGCTTGTACACTGTGAAGCACGTTCCCACCAACAACAGAATACAAAAAAAAGACTATGAAAATTTTATGGAGAAGAAAAAAAAAAGAAAAAGGAAACGAAAAATCTCTCTCTCACTGAAATTTCTCCAGATCCGTTTTTGCTTCCTCTTGCTCCAGGATCTTTCAAGATTTCGACCTCTCACTCTCTTCTCTCTCAAAAAAAATCCCCCCTTACCTCAAAACCGTCACCCCTATTTATACTAAAACTTGATCTTGTAATGATGCGTTTTGACCTTCGGTTCTTTCATGGAGCTTGCACCCATATACGAAAATTTGTATAACTCAATGTATCTTCTCTTTAAAACTGAAACCACCTACGAAAAACCGAGAGAAGAGCGCATGGACCAATGACTTACCATGGGACCGTTGGCCTTTTGAAGGTTGGTGACAAAAATAGGGTTTGCGTGAGGGAAAGGAGAGAAAGGGGGCACCAAAAATGGTGATTTCGTGAGATAGGAGAGAAAGAGAGGCGTGGAAGGGAGAGAAGAGAGGGAGGGGACGGCTAGGGCTTGATGTGGGTAGTGGAGGTGATGTGTTTTGGAGGTTGTGTGAGGGAAAGGAGATGGAGGGGTGTATGAGAGAGAGAGAGGCCGTAGGGGGGGGGGGGGGGAAAGGGTTGAGTGTGTGAAGTGAAAAGATGAGAGTGAGTGTGTGAGAGAGTGATGTGAGGGAGAGAGAGAAAGGGGGCGTAGGAAGGGAGAGAGAGCCGTTGGGAGAGGAGAGAGGGAAGGGTGGAGTGTATGGGGAAAAGAGATGTGGGGAAGTGGGAAGTGTGTGGAAGTGGGATTGTGTGTGGAAGTGGGATTGTGAGTTCCAAGGAGGGAAAAGAGGGAAGTGGGGGGCGGATTTCTAGGGAGGTGAGAGGGGATGAATGTAGATGATTTTTGGGTTAAGGGGGAGAGTGAATGTAGACATCTTTTAGGGTAAAGGGGGGAGGTATGCGAATTAGGGTTAGAAGAGGAGGGATTTTAGGGTTTTGGTGAGTTGGGTTGTGGGTTATGGGTTGGATATGGGTTAGGTTTTGGACATGGGTTAGGCGAATTGGGTTAAGGTTTGGTGGAGGAGTGGGCTTTAGATGGCCCAATCCTAATTGCACCTCTATATATTTTTTAACAGACCCCCCCATATGCTCCTTTGCCTATTTTATTTTGATACTCTTAATTATTATTTTTTCAAAGATTAAAACTTGTAGCAAACTAAAATAAAATAAAACATGGCATGAAAATAAAATAATTATTTTTTATTAAAGATAAATAAAATTTCTTATTTTTGGATAGGACAAAATTAGGGTATTACAGCTGCCCCTCTTTATTTCACATTTCGTCAAGAAATATGACTTGGCCTTTTCATATTTGTTGGTGAAATGGAAATAAAGATATAGAAATAACACTAATTTTGTCCGCTCCAGAAAAGCTCAAATTTTCTTTTTGTTATTTTCCTTTTGAGAAAAGGGGGGTTAACACTTGTCGCATTAACGGGAAAGCAGTAAATTGGGAAAAGCGGTAAATTGGGAATTCGGAGGCTGCCTAAAAAACCTTCTAACGAACTCTGGTCGAGCCCGAGCTTTGGGGGTGGCCTTTTCGAGCAGCCGATCAACATCAGGTCCGGAACTGATTTGATCAATGGATTTACGCTATGCCTTAGGCTGACACAACTAATCCGAAGGACTTAACGAAGTCTGATGGATCCATCGCGTGCTCGTACACGATGTTGTGATCTGTGGAAGGAGTTCACTAACTCTGTGTTGATGGGGTTTACTAACCCTGGGTTGATGGAGTTTACTAACTCGGTGCTGATGGTGATTTTCTAAAAAATGAGATTTTTGGGACTCCCTGGTCCGAAGCAACTTCTTGGATGGTGCATGAAATGCATGCATTTGGGTATTTGGATGCACATGAATGCAATAATTGATTTTGGTGGGATGCTTTTTCTGTTTGATTCCTCATTCACTTCTTTTTCTTTTGTTATTCTTCGCTCTTCTGAGATGCGAATTTGAAAGTGTAATGCACCACTGTTTGATGACGAATGGTATGGATGGTATGATGAATGAAGATGTTGTGTTCTTTTATGTTCCGTCTTCTGTGATTTTCTTTTTTGTTGTTTGTTTTGTTTATTCTGTTTGTTTTCTTTAAGCAGCTTTCTTTTTTCTGCTTATTTGTTTTTGTTTACTCTGCTTGCTTTCTTTAAGCAGCTTTCTTTTTTCTGCTTATTTGTTTTTTCTTTGGCACTCTTTTTGCTGGTTAATTCGATCTGCCGGGCGAAGGCTGTTCCAGGACGGCGATCCCGCGAGGATTGCACACTGGTTCGTCATGACTGTCTTTTCCGCAATTTTATTCACTTGGGGAATCACTTCTTTCCGTATTTTTTCAAAGATTTCGCAATAATCCTGTAATGCTCTGAATGTGCACATGTTTTGCAATTCGATTTCATCAATCATAAAAGTTATTATTTTGACAGAAACTGAATAGATGAAAGCAGAGACACGAAAAGCACACATATGAAAGAAAAGTTGGACTTTTATTGATATAGAAATTGGACGCGCAGAAAGTCACGCCAATCGGAAGTGCATTGCAATTTTTCTTTTAAACTACAAAAAATACAAGCAAAAAGGAACAAATCTCGTGATTTCGTCTCTGTAGTAACGGTGCCCACCGTCCATACTCATAATACTGATCACCCCCTTATCCGAACCTTTGGAGCGCTGATTGCCTTTTTCTTTTCTCAAGCCCAAGTTTTCTGACCCTAATTTTTGCCTGGATCGCCCTTTGCGGGTTTTCAATCCACCGGGCCGCTCTGATTTTGCCTAGGCCGCCCTTTGCGGGTTTTCAACCTAGCGAGCTGATTTTTCCTTGGCTTATCTTTCTCTTTTTTCGTCTATTTTTCTAGGCATAATACTTCTTGACCACATCTGAGTTCACTGGATTTGGGATCTCATCTCCGTCCATGTTTGCCAGAATTAAAGCTCCTCCTGAGAATGCCTTCTTCACCACATAAGGTCCTTCATATTTGGGAGCCCATTTGCCCCTAGAGTCTGTCTGAATCGGCAAGATCTGCTTGAGCACAAGATCTCCTTCTTGAAATTCACGAGGACGGACTTTCTTGTCAAAAGCCCTCCTCATCCTCTGTTGGTACAACTGTCCATGACACATTGCGGCCACCCGTTTTTCATCAATGAGATTCAACTGGTCAAGACGAGACCCAACCCATTCTGCTTCATCAAGTTTTGTCTCCATTAACACCCGCAGGGATGGTATTTCAACCTCGATGAGGAGAACTGCCTCTGACCCGTAAACCAGGGAGTAAGGGGTTGCCCCTGTTGAGGTGCGTACTGAGGTTCTGTAACCATGCAGGGCAAAGGGGAGCATCTCGTGCCAATCATTATAGGTTACCACCATCTTTTGCACAATCTTCTTGATGTTCTTGTTGGCTGCCTCAACTGCCCCATTCATCTTTGGGCGGTAGGGAGAAGAGTTGTGATGTTGTATTTTGAAGTCTTTACACAAATCCTTCATCATTCTGCTGTTCAAATTACTACCGTTGTCTGTGATAATCTTGTTTGGAAGGCCGTAGCGGCAAACCAAGTCTTTCTTGATGAACTTAGCAATCACTGAGCTCGTTACATTGGGATAAGAAGCAGCCTCCACCCACTTAGTGAAGTAGTCAATAGCAACCAGAATGAAACGGTGACCATTGGAAGCTTTGGGTTCAATGGGACCAATGATGTCCATGCCCCACATTGAGAATGGCCATGGTGCGCTCAAAACATTCAGAGAAGTTGGAGGTACATGGGTGTGATCTGCATAGATTTGGCATTTATGGCATCTTCTCACAAAACTATAACAGTCTGATTCCATCTGCAACCAGTAGTATCCAGCTCTCAGGATTTTTCTAGCCATTGCGTGCCCGTTGGAATGAACCCCAAATGAGCCTTCATGAACATCTCGCATAATCTTTACTGATTCTTCTCCTGTTACACACCTGAGGAGTACCAAGTCATGGTTTCTCTTGTAAAGGACGTCTCCACTCAAGAAGAAACCTGTTGACAGCCTCCTGAGGGTTCTCTTGTCGTTCTCTGTAGCTCTGGGAGGATACTCTCTGTTTGTGATATACTGCTTGATGTCATGGTACCAAGGCTTACCATCTGATCCCTCTTCGACTGTCATACAGTAGTGATAAGCAGGCTGTTCTCTGTGCTGGATTCTGACAGTCGTCAGACTTTTGTCACAACTGACGTTGAACATAGAAGACAAAGTTGCCAAGGCATCTGCCAACTGATTCTCGCTGCGGGGTATGTGTTGGAAAGTGATTTCCTCAAAGGGCTTGATTAATTCTTGAATGTAGTCACGGTAAGGAATCAAATCAGAATTTCTTGTTTCCCAGTCTCCTTTTACTTGATGGACAACTAGAGCTGAATCTCCGTACACGTCGAGCCTCTTGACTTTCCGATCGAGAGCTGCCTGGATACCCAAGATACACGCTTCATACTCTGCAATATTGTTTGTGACATAGAAGCTTAGTCTGGCGGTGACTGGTATAAAGCGGTTGTCTGGGGAGATCAGCACTGCTCCGATCCCGTGCCCCCACATGTTAGAGGCACCATCAAACAACACTCTCCACCTTTCATCATCTTGGGACTTCCCTGCGTCAAATAATGCCATAATGTCCTCATCTGGGAACTCACATTGCATTGATTGGTAATCCTCAACCGGTTGATGTGCCAGGTAGTCTGCCAGTGTGCTACCTTTAATCGCCTTCTGGGTTACGTACACGAGATCGTACTCTGACAGAAGCATTTGCCAACGAGCAATTCTACCTGTGAGCGCAGGTTTTTCAAATATGTACTTGATTGGGTCCATTTTGGACACCAACCAGGTAGTGTGACTCAGCATATACTGTCTCAGTCGATGCGCAGCCCAGGCTAGAGCACAACAAGTCTTCTCCAATGATGAATACCTTGCCTCACAGTCTGTGAACTTCTTGCTTATGTAGTAGATCGCGTGTTCTTTCTTTCCTGACTCATCGTGTTGCCCCAGCACGCAGCCCATAGAGTTGTCTAGCACCGTGAGGTATAGGATGAGGGGCCTGCCAGACACAGGTGGCATTAGGACAGGTGGATTTTGAAGATACGCCTTGATTTTCTCAAATGCTTCTTGGCATTTATCATTCCACTTCATCTCTTGGTTTTTGCACAGCAGTTTGAAAATTGGTTCGCAAGTTGCAGTCAACTGGAAGATGAATCGAGAGATGTAATTTAGTCTTCCCAGGAAACCACGAACTTCTTTCTCTGTTTTAGGTGCTGGCATCTCCAGGATTGCTCGTACTTTGTCCGGGTCTACCTCAATTCCCTTCTGGCTAACAATGAAACCTAACAGCTTCCCTGACCTAACCCCAAAGGTGCACTTAGCGGGGTTCAACCTGAGTTTGTACTTTCTGAGACGCTCGAACAGCTTCTGCAGGTTAACCACGTGCTCTTCATCAGTCTTTGATTTGGCAATCATGTCATCCACATAGACTTCGATCTCCTTATGCATCATGTCATGGAATAGGGTTACCATCGCTCTTTGGTAGGTTGCCCCAGCATTCCTCAACCCGAAAGGCATGACCTTGTAACAGAAAGTTCCCCAAAGGGTTATGAAGGTGGTTTTCTCCATATCCTCTGGAGCCATTTTGATCTGGTTATAGCCTGAATATCCATCCATGAGGGAGAACATCGAATGCTGAGCAGTGCTGTCCACCAAAACGTCAATATGGGGTAGAAGGAAATCATCTTTAGGGCTTGCTCTGTTCAAGTCACGGTAGTCGACACACATTCGGACCTTTCCATCTTTCTTAGGGACTGGAACAATGTTTGCTACCCACTCAGGATATTTTGCCACAGCTAAGAATCCTGCATCAAACTGTTTCTTGACCTCATCCCTGATCTTCAAAGACATTTCAGGCTTCATCCGCCTTAACTTCTGTTTCACCGGGGGACATTCTGATTTCACCGGCAATCTATGTTCAACAATATCTGTGCTCAACCCTGGCATGTCCCGATATGTCCATGCGAATACGTCAGCGTAGTCGAACAGGAGCTGAATCAACTTTTTGCGCTCTTTATCTTCCATTGCGGTACCAACCTTGATCTCTTTTCTGTCTTCCTCAGTACCCAAATTGACCATTTCTGTAGACTCCTCATGGGGTTCGATGACCTTTTCTTCTTGTTCTACCATTCTCATGATTTCTGGAGGAGTATCCCAATCATTCTCAACATCTTCCTCGGCGTGATTAACCGGGTAATCAAAATCACAGTATGAGTTATGGGCATTATTATTTTCAGAGTTTATTTTTGATCTGCATTAGAATGGAGCGGCGAATAAAAACAAAGAAAAAGCAACACAGATAAAAGATGAAGACAAAAATTTTATTGAAAATTCAAAATAACACTTTATTGATTGATGATTTTCGACGAAAACATGTGTGCCCGAATGAAATATCCCAAGGCCTTGGGCAGAGCCGAGGGATCTGCATTACAACGATAATTACTTTAAATTGGAAAATACGGGGAAATCCATGATCTCCCAGTTTTGCAGCTTCTCTCCAACCGCACAGCAGCGCACCAGACCTACAGCACGGCCACTTGAGCTTGATCCTTCTTCGACCACATTAACCTGGTCAGGGTTCAGCATACCAGCACTCCGGAAGTTACTCTTAAGATTAGCGATGACCATTCTCCCCTGATTGGGTGCCTTTCCTCTGAGTTTGGCCAGCCATTTCTCCCTCCTGTCAGATGCCAGCCTCTCCCGATCAGCAAGACTTGGGATGTACCCAACACCGAACCTCTCAATATTACCCCTCAACTGGATAGGCATTACAATTCCTTGAGCAGCTTTTCCTAAGCCCTTACCAATCTGATACCCATGTCCCAGCATCACTTTTGCAGCCATCATGTCGGCCCTGGACCACTTAGGCTTCCACTGAGGCTCACTTTCAACGAAGACAGCGTTTGAAATCTCCAATCCTTGGAAAGCAGTCTCAAAGGACTCTTCTGCCGCTTCCACATAATATTCAGGTGGTGATCGGTTTATCAATGTTTCTTCCTCTCCGGAGATCACTATCAGCTTTCCCCTAGCCACAAACTTGAGTTTCTGATGAAGCGAGGATGGCACTGCCCCAGCCGCATGTATCCAAGGACGTCCCAGCAGGCAACTGTAGGATGAATTGATGTCCATCACTTGAAAGACGACATAAAATACTTCAGGGCCTACCTGCAGCGGCATTTCTACTTCTCCAAAAACTTCCTTCACCGACCCATCAAATGCTCTGACCAAGGTGGAGCTCGGTTTTAGATATGAACAGTCTACATCCAGCTTATCCATTGTAGACTTAGGCAGCACATTCAAGGATGAACCGTTATCGATAAGCACCCGGGCAAGTATATGGTCCCCACACTTGACTGAGATGTGAAGGGCTTGATTATGACTCTTTCCTGCCGGAGGCAGCTCAGTGTCTGAGAAAGTCAAGTAATTAGAGGCTACAATGCTGCCAACAATACCATCAAACTGGTTTACTGTAATGTCATGGGAGACGTGAGCTTCATTCAGGACCTTTAGCAGTGCAGCACGATGTGCCTCTGAACTAAGCAGCAAAGAGAGCATTGAGATCTTGGATGGGGTTTGATTCAGCTGGTCTACCACCCGATATTCACTCTGTCTCATTACCCTCAGGAATTCTTGAGCTTCTTTGTCCGACACATCCCTGACCTCTACAGCTTCCTTGTCTTTTCCCTTACGGGCCCTTTCCTCATTTCCCTTGGATTGCTCTTTTCTAAGGTTTTCAGGAGTATACATCCTTCCACTCCTTGTGATACAACTACCTCCAGCAATGTTTGTTATATCCAGAGTGCCTTTAGGGACCTCCGCTTGCATTTGCACATTGCAGCTCCATGGAGTCATCCTAGTATCCCCGCTAAGGGCAGCAGCAGGTACTGGAATGACAACAGTCGAGGGTCTCGTTACAGCTAGGCTGGAATTCAGATTGCGGGGAATTTCAATCGGTCTCCTGAAGCCTCCATTGCCTGATTGCAAGGTAAATACACTTTCTTCTTTCTCTTGGATTCCCACTTGGACCAGGTGTCTGTCTAAGAGATCTTGGAGAATTGGTTTAAAACCTTCACATGCCCCGATGCAGCGAGGATTATCACAGGCGTCTTTCCTAGCACATCCTTCTTTGATGACACCAAAACGGCATAATTCAG